>JAOEHY010032415.1:18207-84919 GCA_025447955.1 Psilopsiagon aurifrons | reverse complement strand
GGTGGGGTGGGAATGTTGTTACCTTCTTTTCTCAGTTGGCAAAATGTTGATTTTTCCAGCAAAATTCCCTCATCCACCCTGATGGGAAGAGCACTTTCTGGGACAACAAGAAGGGGGTGCAGGTACTGACACACTTGATCAGAGATTCCCTGTATGTCCATTGTGAGACTGTCATTGACAAGAAGGTTTTCGGATCCAATTTATTCATCATCCATATAGCAGGTGAATACTTGGGAAGGTGCGGGAGGGAGCAGTTTTGATGACTGTGAAGTTTATCAGTGTGGCTCATGGGGTTGTTATGGACCTCTCTAGCTACACTGACTCTGCATGGTACTTGTATCTCCTCCTCTGTGTGCCAGGCAGAGATACACCAAGCACCAGGGGATCTTACCAAAGTCTCCTGTAACTGCATGGTCTGAGTCAAAGCGTTAATAGATCTGAAATGCCTTTCCACTACCTCTTCCTCATCAGGGAGCGAGCTGTACGACATCCAGCTGTATCCCAGGAAAGCCATGGAGCTGCTGGTGGGAGAGAAGCTGGTCTTGAACTGCACGGTGTGGGCTGAGTTCAACTCTGGCATCCGCTTCCAATGGACTTACCCTGGCAAACAGGTACCAGCAGAGCAGCTCCAGAAGCACTGGGCAACTTTCCTTCCAAGTCATCTCTTCCTGCGCCTTCATGTGTGCCTCTTCACATCACTGGCAGGGCACTGCTTCATAATCCTAACCATGATGAGCCCAGCACATCTTGGTCAGAGTGCTTTCCCATTTTTCTCTCCTGCAGTGGAAGGCAGACAGAGAGAAGTCCCTTTTTCCTCCTTGCTGAGGTCTTACTGCTCTGGGGCTCTCCTGCACAAGCACTGGGTTCATTTCCACCAGTGCAAATCCAGAGCAAACATCATTGGCTTAAAAAGAGCTACTCTAGCCACTGTCCTGTTTACCAAAAGCCTAAGAGGGGGTCCCTTCCTGTGTTTTCCATCCCTTCCCCACAGTGTTTTCCCCCTGTTGTAGCCTCTGGCTTTTGTGAACAATAAGATGTCAGTGACTGCATCACTGTTTAGGTACCTGTAGGCCTCCCATCCTGGTTACTGGGCTGCAGATAAGAGCAGAACTCCATGCTAAGCTCTTATCCCAGCCTCAGGGCTTGCACAGCCCCATCCTATTGATGTCTTTCATCCCTTTCTCTCTGTCATCTCCCACAGACACAGCGGGCAGTGATAGAGCCTGAGCGCCGGTCCCTGCAGACACACACAGAGCTCTCCAGTATCCTGACCCTCCACAACGTCAGCCAGCAGGACCTGGGCAGGTACACGTGCACAGCCACCAACGGCGCCCAGATGCTGGAGGAGAGCACGGATGTCATCGTGCATGGTACGGTGCCTTCCACTCCCTGCAGAGCCACAGCCAGAGCCAAACTGCAAGCACAGCAAGCCCCGGACTGCTTAAACAGTGCTTGGCACAAGGCTCAGTAAAGGGGCTCCTGCACCTCCATCCCACTCTGCTTTAGTGGGACCCAGCCTCCATCCAACCCCTCAGCCCTTCTGAGCCCCAGAACCACTCTGCAATCACATTCAGCAACATGCCAACATGACAAGTGAGATGCAAACACCAAACTGGCCCCAACACCAGGGGGATGGCAGGACACACAGGTCTCGTGGTCCTGTGGCAGATGCAGCGTTCCTGTGTCATGGCTGGCCTGGGAGGTGTGAGCTGCAGGAGCACAGGGTACCATCAGCACTGGGTGGCTGTCTCCTGGCAGCAGAATGTGATGGGGCAACACAGCCTCCCTGTGTCCCTCATGGCTCCCAGCAGCAAGGCAGATGCAGCTCTTCAGCTGCCAGTCTCAAGGCAGTGTTTACCTCCCCAGCCCCTCCTGGCACCCACTCCCTTCTGCTCCAGGGAGGGGTCCCTGCTGGGAACAGGGATGCAGAAGAGAGGCTGGGGGTCACATGAGCAGAAAAGACAATGGTGGACTTTGGTTATTTTGACTTCACTGTGTCAGAGAAGTAGTCATTGTCAACGGCACTGCCTCAACACCCTGCCTGTCCTCAGTCCTTGCTGCCAGGCCCTGTGGAGCGAGCAGCTCTTGGTGACAGCCTGTCCCTGTGTGCTCTCCTCTCCTCCATGCTCACCTTTTTGCTTACAGAAAAGCCCTTCATCAACGTGGAGTGGAGGAAGGGCCCAGTGATAGAGGCCACCGCAGGAGATGAAGCCGTGAAGCTGCCGGTGAAAGTTGTGGCTTACCCCCCACCAGACTTCCAGTGGTAACGCACCTTTCTTACCCTGAACACTTTCTCCTCCTCTCCTTCCCTCTACCAACTAGGAAGGCTTAGCCTGGTCCCTCTGCAGCCAGGATTGTCCCAACTATCACACTTTTCCACCCATGGGGGTAATTTCTCCTACCAGCCCTGGCTTTCAGCTGCACAGCTTGGGACAGGAGGAGGTGACATTGAGGGGAGAAGCAGCAAAGGTCCTGAAGCTCAAATAGAGCTTGCCCCCCGCTGCAGGGATCAAGGCTGGCCAGAGGAGCAAGACAGCTCTGCTTATGGCAGAGCTACAACATCCTCAACCCCAGCACATCCATATAGGACCCGTAACTCAGGTCCAGGGAAAGCCCAGGGGTCTCTCCAGGGAGGTCCCCAGTGCTAGCAAGGGACGCCCTGACTGTGCTCTAATGGGGACCAGTGAACCCCTGCCCAGCTGCCAGTGCGACACTTCCTCCCCATGGCTGCATTTTCTCTCTGCCTCCCCGCAGGTACAAGGACGGGAAGCTAATTCCCAAGCAATCTCAATCTTCAATGCAGATCAAGGATGTGTCGGAGCAGCACGCTGGGACGTACACGCTGGTCCTGAGGAACAGGCTGGCAGGGCTGGAGAAGCGCATCAGCCTCCAGTTAATCGTCAATGGTAAGGGAAGGGTTCAGGGCTGGGGCTGAGGGAAGAGCCCATGGCCCCAGCCTTTGGGCTACTCCAGCACCAAGTCCCTGTTGCTGTCCTAAAGCAGTTGCTACCTACATCATCTCCTTCTTCCTCGTTGCTGAGAGACGCTGGTTACATTGAGGCTGGTTCCTTGCGGCCTGGTGACATGGCATAGTTCTGTTCCTGGCTCTGTCCCTCTAGACAGGATATGTCCTTGCTCAGGAGCCATTTCCCAGGACAGGATCTGAAGGGTGACCCTGACTGATGTGAGCTTGAGGGCAGTCAGCTACAGCACACACAAAGCCTGGAGCTGGAGCAGTTCTCTGGGTAGGAAGCTTCTGGGGAGCTTTCCCCTACAGAAACTGGTCCTAGTCATAGAGGAACCAGACGCCAGCAGAGAAAGTGTTGGAAGGGCACTGCTGCTTGGAGATTTGCCTCCAGCAGGCACTGTGTTGGGGGCTGCCAGACAGTGCTTTGAGCCCTACAGCATCCAGACTCGCTCTGCAGAGGAAGGAGAAACGACACCACTTGAATCTAAGTATAATCTGCTCTGCCTTGCAGGTCTGAGATCCTCAGGAGCTGCCCTGAGAGCCGTAGTGCTTTAGTGCCCAGTCTCTCTAGAGATGGGCCTGGGGAGGGCTGTGCATGGCCTGGGGATGCAGGGGCTGACCTCACGGTGTCACTCTGATCCTTGCAGTTCCTCCGCGCATCCATGAGAAGGAAGCCTCTTCCCCAAGCATCTACTCCCGGAGGAGCCCCCAGGCTCTCACCTGCACAGTCTATGGCATCCCAGCACCAGAGGTGATCCAGTGGCAGTGGAGGCCGTGGATGCCCTGTCGCATGTTCTCCCGACGCAGCCTGTAAGTGCCATTTCTTCCAACACCTGTGTCTTACCAGGCCATGAGCATGGCACTGCAGGCTCTTTCTGACCATGGCTGCATCCTGGACTCCATCTCACTTTTGCTCTCCCAGCCACAACGTGGCTAGAGGAGTACAGCACTGACTGATGGCTTGGAGCACTGAACACCCACTGTGGGGAGGCAGAATGGAGCCCATCAGAGACACTTGTGATCCATGTGGGAGTTTTCCCAGCCGGGCTGGTCCCACACACCCCTTGGTGAGACCCTGGGACAGGAGCTGGGGCTCAACTCGTTCCTGCCCTAAGGTCTCTGTGTTTTTTTGGTCCTTCTTCATCTTGTTGGTAATGATGGAAGCTAAAGAGCACATAGGCAGGGGAGCAGAGGTGCTGTGTGCAGGGAAGAGTTGAATCGGGGGGAAGAGCCAGCTGCTGGAATGGTTTGCCAGGAAGGTGTTTGTGCAGGCAGCACCAATTGGTAAGCAAGAAGGGTGCGTGCCCACTGCCTGCACCCTGGGAAGCTGGGACAGCACCAGGCAGGGCTACAGTGACATATTTTAGTGGCAGGAAGAAGGAAAAGGGATGCTAGGGAGTTATAGCCAGAGCAGTCAGGGTGGAGGACATCAGGGTGCCTGGAGGAAGCCAGGTCCTGCAGCCCTGTACAGGCTGTTATGGGGACAGGGACACCAGAGAGCTTTCCATCGCATGCAAGTGCACTGTGGCCCTGTCAGGAAGCAGAGGGGCCCATGAATTATGAGCACTGTCTCCCAAGGCCACCATATTTCTGCCTAGCATAGCTCCAGAGGATGCAGGAGGCTTCTTTCCAGCTTCCTGTTGTTTACACAGCTCGCCGGTGTGCTCGCGCTGCCAAGCACTTTGCTTCACACTGCCAGTGCCCTTGCCACTGCCCTTGGGTGCTCAGCTCTCCCCTGCTTCCTTGTCACCATAAGCCTTCTCCCCCCACACCTCCCACCCTGCATTTTGGGCAGACCCTGCTGTTTCCCTGCCCCGGCTGCATTTCAGAAGCAGGCTGCAGCATTCCCACTCCCTGGCAGATTTAGGCACTCCTCCCAGCTCTCCTGTCTCAGCCTGAGGAGATGCCACCGTGTTCCTATGAGATGCTAGTAGCATCTCTACATGGGGTGTTCTTCTCATGGTATTTGTTGAATCAGGAGCAGCAGAAGCGCCTTGGGGTGCTGTACCATGTGCTCTCCAAGCCAGCACCCAGCCAGTCTGTGATGTTCCTGACCCTCAGTCACAGCAGGGGTTTAAGGCCTTGTTGCTGAGCAGAGTGGCATCAGGGCTGCCTGAGGCACACATGAACCAATTTCACCCCTACCTTCCTGCACCCCTAGCAGGAAAAGATAAAACCACAGTTTGGGGAGTGAAAACACTGCCTGGGACCTCTATCTGTTCCCTGCCTCAATTTTCACATCTGTAGATGTTTGCCTCAGTAGTGGCTGGGGGGCACCCTTATAAACCACATTAGAACTGATAACTGAAAGACACAGGAAATTTTGCAGAGTTAGAGAACAGGGGCATCAATTCTCAGACACAAAAGCTGGGTTTGCTGCCTTTATCCCAGCTGACCTGCTCTCCATCTCTCTCCTCTTTCCCCTGCTTCTGGATTTAGCAATAGCAGGCACCGGGCAGCAAAGCGCCATCAGAGGGACCGGATGCCCGAGTGCAGGGACTGGAAAGATGTGTCGCAGCAGGATGCAGTGAACCCCATCGAGAGCATCGACACCTGGGTGGAGTTTGTGGAGGGACGGAACAAGGTGAGGCTGAAGCTTCAAGCCCATCCGGAGTGAGGAGCTGGAGACAGGCACCTTGGAGGGGTCGTTTGTGGTCAGCAGGAACAAGGCTGGCAGAGACAGATTTGGGGAGGGCTTCACACCTCTGCTGCTAAAGTAAATCACGAGCGGCCGTTCCCAGCTCTGGGGCTCTGCAGTACCAGGCAGCCCCAGGGCGAGGGAGAGCTGTCATCTTTGAGGAATTACCCTACATCCAGAGAGGCTCCTGCAGGGGCTGACTGTGCAGGAGGATTTACACTGATCGCTGTTGAGCACAGGGCACCCAGCTAGGGAGGGCATGGGGGATTTGTGCTATAGGGGCCATTTCTGAGCACTTTTGCATGAGCTGTTCTGGCAGAGCCAAACCCCCCAGAGTAGCCTGGGCAGCTGGGAGGAGAGAGCAGGAGTCACAGACTGACCATGAAATTTCTGGTGTAGGGAATGCTCATGTGTGTGGTGGGGCATTTCATCCAGCTGCCCCATCCCAGTGGGGTGCGGGTGGTATGGAGATGCTGGCATCCCTCTGCTGCAGGTTTGTGAGTGCAGCACATGTGCCCCACAGAGCCCACTTCTCCATCGCAGTGTTTCCTCTCTGGAAGGAACATCTCTCCCTTATTGCAGCATGTGACCTACATGCTCTGATTGCTGCCTGTTTCTTTCTGTCTCTCTGGTAGCTGTGAGTGTCAGGTCTGTGCCATGACGGGGTTCCTGTTCCCACTGGTGTCGGGCACCAGCCGCTCACAGAGGGATGCAGAACAAACAAAGGGGCCCCTGTTTCCGAAAGTCACTTCCTGTTTTCCTACACACCTCCAAAGGCACTTCCCGTCCCCTGGCCTGGCGGGAGTTCATCACTGCCAAAAGGGTGGCAGGGGCAGATGCTTCTCCTTCCAAAGCAGCAGAAGGGAGAGGCAGTGATTGGTGTTTCCCAGGCAGGCGAGCATGGGCGGTAGGAGCTCCTGGGTGAGAAGCCCTTGTATCCCCCTCCACATCTGACTCTGGTCTTGGTCCTTTTAGATCTTTTCTTTGTATTCCTCATTGTTTTCCTCCTGTTCCTCAGCTGTGTCCTCATTCCATGTAGTTAGTTGTAACGGTCCTGGAGGTCCAACTTTGGTCGTGTGGTCCAAGGACATGCAAGAGTTCTGGGAGAAAAGAGCTCTTAAATTTGCAGTAGGATGCTATGTCCTTAAAACTGCTTTCTGTCCTCCTTTCTGCCTTTCTGCTCCTACCACCCTCCTCTGGTTTTTATTCTGTCCAGAAAGGCCAGAATGAGCCGCAGGGTGTGCAGCGCACAGCCATGCATTGCAGGATGACATCAAATCCAGAAAGCCCAACACAAACATAACAGCTCAGATTAGAAGGAAAATCCCCAAGAAACAGGAAAAGCAGCACACAAAAGTGCCAGCAATAGGGTCACCTCAGCTGTATTGAATAACCCCAAGAAACGGAAAAGGCAACACACAAAAGTACTGGTAATAAAGTCACTTCAGCTGTATTGAATATGCACTGAATGAATTCAGTTCCTTTGATTAACACAGGCTAATACATTGCCACTTACAACGGAAATGCTTCCCGATGGGATGAATAGTAAAAGGCAAAGTAGTTTCCCTGTAGGAAGAATAATTTTTTTTCATGTTCAGCATTGTCTCATTAGAGGGATTATTGCATGGATCCACTCGTCATTTAAACTGGGAGGGAAGAGAAACCCGTGCTTCAAACTGCAGATCTCCTCTAAGGGGAGTGCTTGCAACACATTTGGCCACTCACACATGTAAAGTGTGAGCTGGGAGGAGGAGAACACCCTTACTCCCCTGCTGCCTTTCCCAGCTTATTTGGAGGCAGCATCTCCCGGCTCTGTGCTCCCAGGACAGCAGCCTGGCTCTCTGCCCAGTCTTAGTCATGTCTTGCTGGAAGTAGGGAGGAGGAACCTCTTAGGGCCCTGTCTATGTACACTTAAAGGGAGAAGATGACAGCTTTCCCTGAAGTGGTGAGAGCTGGGATGCTTTCACAGGTTTATCTTCCCCTTATGGGTTAAAGGAGTGTTCTCGGGTCTGTGAGTACCTGTAAATTCCACTGCACTCTGTGGGACACCAAGTAGTCACTTAACTGGAGAGGGATCAGAGAATCAGAGCTTTGCCATCCTTTTCCTTTCTCCCCACTGTTATAAAGCTTGAAAGCTTAGCCATCCCTCAGCCCTGCACCCTATTCATGTCCCCCTTACTGAGCACAGGCTTGTCCGCATGGTGACCCAAGGGGCTTAGCAAGAAGTTGACTTCCATGGAGATGCATCTGTGCTGATTGGGCTCCATAAAAAGAAGCAGAGATCAGGAATAAAACCTCATTGCTGATCCTAGAGCCAGCAGATGAGGCTTGAAATGCACAAAGGGCTACTGAATAAGGGGCTATTTTTGCATAACCTGTTCCCAGCTACAGTTACCACCTGGGGCTAGGCTTGCTGGTGCTTTGCTGTCTGCCAGAGAGCAGCACTGATCCTATTTCTCTCTCCTCTTGCTCTTCCTAACTCCTTGTCCTCTTTTCCCCCATCAGACAGTCAGCAAACTGGCCATCCAGGAGGCCAACGTCTCAGTCATGTACAAGTGTATTGCCTCTAATAAAGTGGGTCGAGACGAGCGGCTGATCTATTTCTACGTGACCAGTGAGTACTGCAGATGTCCCCTCCAACTGCACCAGATGAGCTCTCTGCTTGAAACAAGGAGGACCCTAGACCTGCCAGATCTTGTCATTCACATTCAGAATTTGCACCTTAAACAGTGATGGGGAGGCCAACACGAAAGCAGAGCTACCCCAGAACTCTGCTGAGTGGCAAAAGCCTGGAGCCTGGCAGCAGACAGCACAGGCAGAGCTTGGCAGGCAGGCCTGGGGGTGAGCCGGTGTGCCTGTACCCAAGTCCTGCGCTGGGGACATCCTGCTGGCTCCGGCCCAGGCAGCTCCCTGAGCTGAGGATGTGCTTGGTCCGAGAGCATCCTCTAGTGGCACTGCTCCCAGCCCGGGTCCTGCTGGCCAGAGCCCCCGGCGCGGTCTCCACCGCGCTTTGGTGGTGGGAGGAAGCTGATTCTGTAGAAGCCAGAGCTCAGCAGTCGTGGCCCATAAGGAGCTGCATAAGCAGTACCCTGTGCTAGCAGGAGTCTGTCTCTGTCTGCTGGGCACAGGGAGCCTGACAAGGGCACAGCAGAGGTTTATCTTCTTGCCTCTCTGGACAGACCACAGAAACCTGGGCTAATGGCCGGAATAGGCAGTACCTGTGCTGTCACAGCCACCAGCTTTTGTGGAGGCAAATTAACATCTTCAGCTGCTGCCCCAGTGATGCTCTGCATGTGCAGCTGTCCAGCCTGACTCAATGTGTTAAAGCAGGCATGTGTGCAGTCCAGAATGTGCAGCTGAGCTGAGAGCAGTAACAGCCTAATTCAGAGCTCCCAGACTTGCTTCACTTGTGACCTCATCTTAACTGGACCCTGGGACTTCAGCATATCCCTTAGCACTTGCTGGGCTTAAGCTGTTTGTTGCCAGCAGTTTGCATGTCACAGTTCTGCTCTAAATTGGTTTCCTTTACCTTGGATGAGGATGGGAGGGCCTCAGAGAGCTAAACCCAAGGAGACAATTTTGTTGTGTCTGGCAGCTCAGCCGTGAAAACTCATTCACATGTTCACTTCCTTCCTGAAAGCCATTCCAGACGGGTTCGAGATTGAGTCCCAGCCCTCGGAAGAGCCCATAGAGGGGCAGGACCTACAGCTGAGCTGCAATGCAGACAACTACACTTACGAGAACCTGCAGTGGTATCGGCTGAACCTCTCCAAGCTCCACGACGAGGAGGGCAACCCCCTCGTGCTGGACTGCAAGAACGTCCACCACTATGCCACCAAAATGCAGGGGGAGCTGCGCTTCCAGCCAGACTCCAATGATGCCACCTTGCTGCTCACCATCCCCAACATCTCCCTGGGTGAGGAGGGAGACTACGTGTGTGAGGTGCAGAACAGGAAGACCCGGGAGAAGCACTGCCACAAGAAATACATCTCTGTGCAGGGTGAGGGTCCATAGGGCAGGCGGGAGTGACAGAGGAGAGCTGATGCTCTTGCTGCCATCAGCTTCCCAGCCCATCCCCAGGGGAAGCCACGCAAGCAAGCTAAACTCAAGGTGGCAAAGGCAGGGCACCTGGGTTCTCAAGACACCCTTCAGCAGGGGTCAGAGACCCAAAGGCCCCCAAGAACACAGATATTCTTTTGATCAATCAGTTTCTCGTTTTCCCCTCCTCCTCTTTGTGCTGCTTCTCCAGCCCTGGAGATCCCCCGCCTCAAGCAGAACCTGACAGACATTTGGGTGAACGTCAGTGACTCCATAGAGATGCGCTGTAAGGTGGACGGCAACCACGTTCCTGAAATCAGCTGGTACAAAGATGAGAAACTGGTAGAAGAAGTGTCAGGTACAGTGGGCTGGTTGCTTTAGAGCTGAATGCTGCTGGCTTCTGGGTGTTGCTGTGCCCAGGCAAAGGCACCCATTCACTGAATTGGCTGAACTCTTATTATAATCGTGTTCTATCCCAGTTTGGTGCAGTCTTACTGGCCAAGTCTATGCCTTAGGGCCTGGTTCAGCACTGTCTGCATGTGCACATTCAGCTGGAGAGCAGAGAGAGAAAAATTATTCATCTTCTTACCCTCAGCCCAATGGCTGAAATCATTGCTCACACAGGGGCCAACCCAGAGATCCCATGGAAGAAACATGGGAAGGATCCATGCACACTGCAGAGGGAAAGGAACAGGTCCTGGAGCTGAAGCAGAGCTTGGCACACCAACTGAACTGCCTGGGCACCAACCCTCTCCAGCATTGTCTGCAGGGGTTTTGACCCCTCCATACACTGCCTGGGAAAGGCCCCTCCAGGCTATTTCTGGGGCCGTCAGGCCACAGAAGAGAGCCCCTACCAGCTGGTGTAATTTCATTTTCCCACCTAAAATGAACAAGGCAAAATACTAGAAGCCATATTCTGAGCCAGAATGAGTCCAGTATATTAATCCCCCCTCCCTGTGAGTGACCACAACCCTCTTTGCCTTACAGGGATTGACCTGGCGGACTTCAACCAGAGGCTGAGCATTCAGAGGGTGAGGGAGGAGGATGCTGGGCTCTACCTGTGCAGCGTCTGCAATGCTAAGGGCTGTGTGAACTCCTCGGCCAGTGTCTCTGTGGAAGGTACCAGCAGCCACGACACTCCTGTGGGTGAAGGGGTAGGAGTAGAAGTGTGGCCAAAGTCCCACACCTCTTTCCTGTGACACCAGGGAGGCAGCAAAAGCTCCTAGGCCTTGCTGGTGGCATGGTGCTATTACAGGAGGATCTGTAGTCCAGAGCATGCTTAGCTCAGACAAACACACCTCCTCACATCCTGAAGCAGGCCACAAGGGAAAACTGAGCTGGGGCACAGAATGGGAATCTCTGAAGCTACAATTTCCCTCCCATCCCACAGGCTCTGATGACAGGACCAATGTGGAGATTGTAATCCTGATTGGGACTGGTGTAATCTCTGTTTTCTTCTGGATCCTCCTTATCCTTATCTTCTGTAACATCAGAAGGGTACGTGACTGTGCCAGGGCAGGGGAGGCAGCATAGGGGGGTTTGGGAAAACATCACTGCTGCAATGTGGGGCTGTATGACAGCATCCACTAAAAGGAGGTCATTGAGTCATGTTTCAAGCACTCTCACCGCCAAGAACAAGGGTTGTGGTAATGGAGGTGAGAGGGAATGGCCTTTGCTGGGGGAAGCAGCTCAAGTCAAGCAAAGGAACCAAATTCCCTCTGGGAGTCAGCACCCAGTGCCAGGGGAGCACCTTCCTCACCCTTTGTGTTGGCTGATTCCTGCAGCCAGCCCATGCAGACATCAAGACAGGCTACCTCTCCATCATCATGGACCCCGGCGAGGTGCCCTTGGAAGAGCAGTGTGAATACCTGCCCTATGATTCCAGCAAGTGGGAGTTCCCACGGGACCGCCTGCGCCTGGGTGAGCCAGACCCCTTCCTTGCCACTGCATGCTGCAGCCAGGGCTTCCCGGGCTGCTCCGCTGCAAGGTGTCACATTTACCTTTCCCACACGCTCTGCTCAAGGGCAACAAACAGCCCTTCACTTCTGCAGGGCCATTTCCTTCCTCTGCTTTGTCCATGCCAGCTCTGTCTCTGTTCCTTCCCTCATCCCTTCTCTTATTCTCACCGACAGAGCAAGCAGCCACCTGGGAAGGGCACATGTTCCACTCCTTCCTTTTCCTTTATGATGTTTTTCTTCTTCCCATGGTTTCCTGTTAGGATTTGGGGTTTTTTTTTTCATTCCATTCTGCCTGTGCTCCACTTGCCTTCCTTCACACTGCCTCTCTCCTTACCTATAGGTAAAGTCCTGGGTCACGGTGCCTTTGGGAAGGTGGTGGAAGCATCAGCATTTGGGATCAATAAAAGTAACAGCTGTGAGACCGTAGCAGTCAAAATGCTGAAAGGTACGTGGACAGTGGAGCAGGATGTACAGTCAGCGTAGACAGCAAAGAATGAGACATCTGCTAGGGAATGTCCACCCTGTAAACGCCTGTCTTCTGCATAAGGCATTTGTTAAGGCCCTGGAAAATGCTTTATCTCCCGCAAACACTCCTGGGTGCTTCTGCTTGAGCCAGCCCTGATCTAGGGGAGAGGAGCTGGAGCCAGCCTCTTAGTTTATGGCTTCTTGGCCTCAACACACTCGATCCTTTTGGCCTCCCCTCATGGATGCTTTAGCCTCATTCAGCTGCACTGGGAGGCAAGTGGCAGAGAGACAGTAGAGACTTGGGGAACTCAGATGTCAAGGAAATTTAGCTGTTTATAAAGGCAAAGAATTAAATGTGTCTCAAAGGACAAACAAGAATCCAGAGCCCCTCTTTGGCAGGTCACTAAAGAAAGTATTGCACCCAGTTGCCTTCTTCCAAGTGTGCCTGTATGTTATGTTTATGGATCAGGTTCAGAGCTGGGTAAGGAAGGACGCTGAAGCTCTTAACCTGCTCTGAGGGCTAAACTGGCTTTGCATCCCAAAGCCTGATCAATCCAAGGTGAGATTTCAAGCTTTCATCGCCACAAACAGGCATCTGAAACATTTTCATTTGGCACACAACGGAATACCTAGACAGTCTCTGGCCAGCAGAGGCCTGTACGTGAAAACCAGATCCTGGCCCATCTTCAGCAGTACTTACCATGCAAGTGTACAGATGACCTGCACAGCAATTTCAGAGGGAAGCTTGCCTTTACTCTTTTGAGGCATGGCTCTCACCTGACCCATTAGCTGCAGCTCAAAAGCATGCTTCTGTCTCAGACTAAATGTACAAACACTCAAGTAAGGCAAAATGTACATAGGGAAGCTGTGAAGCATGAAAAGGCACAGAAAATCAGAGAACACACCCTAAGGGTAAAATAGAGGATCAAGATTTGATGTGAATTGAGCACTCAGAGAGAAGATGAAGCACAGGGGGCTGGCGAGGTCACAGCACTGTGTTTGCTGCTGGACAGGAATCATAAAAAGATATCCTAGGTTTGAGCTGAGAGAGCTCCTATCTCCAGTAATGATCAAGACACTCAGATGCCTTTTGTTTCTAATTTTCCTTCAAATTGTTTTATGGCTCGTTATCTCTGTCTGGAGGCCAAAAGGGCAGAGGTTCAAACGTGTGCATCTGTATGTAAGCCCCAAGTGATCTTTTTCCCTGCACAACTATTGCAAGGAAAAATGTACTGGGAACAAGTTGTGTTGTCCCTTGCTATGGGTCCCTGCCCCTGCAGGCAGCACCCTATGTGGTACATCAGGGATCCTGGGATCTCCAGACAAGCCTGACATTTCATATGGAATACATGTAATAACAAAATGTACCAAGGCTTCAGGGTCACAGCCTCCTCAGCAAGACTCCCGTCAACACTGTGCTAAGAGAAGGCTGGTGAGGGGAAGTGAAAAGCTGTAAGGAGCATCGTGACAAGGTTTGTGTGTTTCCAGAGGGAGCTACTGCAAGCGAGCACAAAGCACTGATGTCGGAGCTGAAGATTCTCATTCACATTGGGAATCACCTCAACGTCGTGAATTTGCTGGGTGCCTGTACCAAACCCAATGGTAACTATCACAGGGCAATAGGCCATGCCTGCTTCCAGAGATCAGTGTTTATCCCCTGTGTCCTTTCTGCTGGCTGCATGTGTGACCACAGAGGCACCTTGGGGATGTTATTGGTGTGTCTGTGTGCACTTAGGGCAGGTGCCACAGCTCAACAGGGCTGCACGTAACATGATTTGGGGCAAACTCTGACCAACCTAAGCCCTTACCTCCTCTCCTGTCTTGGGTGCCCTCTTGCCAGGTCCGCTTATGGTTATTGTTGAGTTCTGCAAGTACGGAAACCTCTCCAACTACCTGCGGACCAAGCGAGAAGGATTCAGTCCTTACAGGGTAAGTAGCTTCCTTTGCCCCTAGGGACCTGTCCCATGGCTATGGAGGGAAGATGTATAGCCTGAAACATGATCTGACATTGTCGCAAAGACACCCTCTGTCTAGCAGCAGATCAGCTTTACACAGTGATCTTGGATTATGTGCACATCAGGGAAGCAATTTCATTCTGTGATGGAAGATAAGTGCTTCCAAGATGGAATTACAGTCTAAGGACAGGAATAGGCTGTGCAGCTCATGGGTGCAGGGGTTACAGTGTGCGTTGCCTGCTGAGGTTTTTGGGTTTGCCTCCTTGCCAGGAGAAGTCTCCCAGGCTGCGCATTCAGGTCCAGTCCATTGTGGAGGCAGTGAGAGCAGACAGGAGGAGTCGGTCTGGGACAAGTGACAGCGCGATCTTCAACCGCTTTCTGCTGCACAAGAGCCCGACAGCGCAGCCGATCCAGGAAGGTAACACTCCAGCCTTGGCAGCAGCTCCCCACTGGGCCCACCAAAACAATGCCAGACTTGGATAGCTTGGGGAATGGGTAGGGCATGACAGCAGGGAGCTGGAGTTGATCACTGTTGCATGGAAAATCCCTGAACAGGGGTAATGCAGTCATGTGTTGTTTCTTGTAATGGACTCAAAGCCCAGAAAGCAGAACTAATTTCCTTTGGATTTTTTTAGCCTAAAGAAAGGAGAATTGAGGGGGATCTCAGTGGGTCTTCCCTAGGACAGGAATGATGAGCTGACCCTCTATGTCCTTTCCAGCCCTGTTTCCTACAGCTTTGTCTGACATGTGCTGGCGGCTGGACTTGTTCTCTTCACACTTAAGCAAGTTCTTGCCATGTGCCGCCTAAGCAGAAAATCCTAGAGGGAAACTGGTTACTCTGGTTAGCGCTGAGGACTAGTTGTGTCTCACCAAGAGGCTGGTTGCATCCCACAGTCCTGGAGAGAGGCAAGGAGAACAAGAGACCGCTCACTGTCTAATCATTTTCTTGTACTCCTGGACAGTGGATGACTTGTGGCAAAGTCCCTTGACAATGGAAGACCTGATCTGCTACAGCTTCCAGGTGGCACGTGGCATGGAGTTCCTGGCATCCCGAAAGGTGAGTTCACCTTTTCCTTTGCTCCCCTCTTCTTCTGTGTGTGCCTAACCAGATAAGACCTGCCTACAGCTACTTTACATGTGACACACAGAGAGATTCAGTGATCTGCCTCACACTTCTCAGGAAGTCTGAGGTAGCCCTGTGTACACAAAGGTGGGAAATAGGTCCTCTGGCATCTCATCCTCTCCTAAACCATCTCCTTCTGAAATTTTTGTCTTTAACTCCTTCCCACTTCCACCATTCTCCCATTACAGCTCAGGTTCAGGAGGGGAGGGGGATGCTCTGTACTTTTTGGTGGTGGTTCTTGTTCCTCTGAGTTTCCCCTTTCCTGTTTGTGTGCCCTCAGTGCATTCACAGAGACCTGGCAGCTCGCAATATTCTGCTGTCAGAGAACAATGTGGTGAAGATCTGCGACTTTGGCCTGGCCCGGGACATCTACAAGGACCCAGACTATGTCAGGAAAGGCAGCGTGAGTGCCATCCTCTCAAACCCTATACAGATTAGGTCCCCTTTAGCTATTCATAAACTACTCTGAGGATGGAATAAACTGAGTAAAAAGGAAGAATGGGACCACTTGTGTGGCTGGGACCAGGAACCATTGGCCCAGTGATGTATGTGCTCTTCTCCTCTACCAGCAGACCTCTGTTGCCTTCCTTCTGCCCTTCAGTCTGTCGTTAACTTACTCTTCTTTCTTTATACTGTTTCCTCCCCCTTTCAGTGTCTTCATCCCCTTTCTGGCCCAACCAAACCTCCATTCCTCCATGGAGAGAGAAGCAGGGCTATCTGGTTTCCTTTCATCTGTTTCATCTCATTCCTACAAGAAGGGCTGTCCTGGCACACGTCCCTGAGTGAACACTTTTGCCTTTGCCTCTCCCTCCTGTAGGCCCGTCTCCCACTGAAGTGGATGGCTCCAGAGAGCATCTTTGACAAGGTCTACACTACCCAGAGTGATGTCTGGTCCTTTGGGGTCCTCCTCTGGGAAATCTTCTCGCTCGGTGAGTGCTAATGAGGGTTACATGACTTTGAGGGAGACCTCTCTTCCCACATAGCAGTTTGGTGTTGAGTCTATGCAGGAGGCCCCGACACTCTGAAGAATGTCTCAGGGATGTGATGGGAAGAGACATCCATGTAGGCAAAAAAAATGTGGAGGTCATATCCACCCATGAACAGAGTGAAGGGGAGAGAGGCATGCAGAGGTGGCCTCCAGCTCACTGAGGCAGAGAAGCCTGTCTCAGCCAGCACTAAGGACTTGGGCTGTGTATGAGAAGCGACCACATCTCCCAGTGTTTTGGGAGGAAGGGCGGTCTCAGAAGGACTGGTTTCTGATGGCACATTCCACACTCCCACCCCTCTTCAAACCTCCTTTAGGGGCATCTCCGTACCCTGGAGTCCAGATCAACGAGGAGTTCTGCCAGAGACTCAAAGATGGTACCAGGATGAGAGCTCCAGAGTATGCCACAGCAGAAATGTGAGTCAGCAACCTCCCAGATCCCAACACAGGGCAAAACAGGCTCCTCTGTGGGATGCAAAGACCTTTCAGCCAAGATGGGGGATAAGCCAACACATCCTTCATTCCAGGCATCTGCCTGGAGGACAGGCCAGATGGATTCAAATCAGAGCTATCTAGAGTGTCCAGAGCGGGGCAGGAAGTGGCATAAACTGAACATCTCTTCTTGGCAGATACCGTATAATGCTGAGCTGCTGGCATGGTGATCCCAAGGAGAGACCAACGTTCTCCGACCTGGTGGAGATACTGGGGAACCTTCTTCAGGAAAATGTCCAGCAGGTGAAAACCTCTCAGTGTCCCTGCTCAGCTCCAGACAGCTCTTTCTTCTCCCACCACTAGGTCCCTTGCTGTGCCCTCCTCTCATTCCTGGCCAATGCAATACTTCCATATAGGCCAAGTGATAACACAGGGTTTCCTAGATCAGAGAGATCCATTTCCCAGAGCTACTGGAGAGCTCATTTCTGTTGTAGCCTTCTAGCTGCATCCTAATACAGCTCCACTCCGTTCAGGGCAGGTGCCCTCTCAGTCATCATTCCAGCATTTCCATCCTAATCCCCAGATGATTATCTGAAATTTTTCAGCTGACTCAAGGCCCTGGCACTCCTGCCTCCCACACGCCTGCATAATGAAAACCAGGCCTTCACCAGGAGTTCTGAAACTCCATCCCTGGATCTAAATGTCAGGGCCATGTGACCCAAACAACTGTTCCATTATAGCAGTCAGATACACAGATTTCTTTGAAACTATTATTAATCACTGCTATGCAGTAACTCACCAGGACTTTCAACTGCGATGAGCGTGCAGCTCTGGTTTTAACTTCTTGATGTTCCATTTCAGATGATAGCTAAATGCTTAAATATGAGTACTGGCTCATCCTGACACCCCTCATCTTAACCTTTCAGCACTGGATCCCAGCACAGGCATGACTAAGCCCCAGTGATGTGCCCATGGGAGCACAGTGCTCTGACTGTGTAGGCTGGAGAACTGTAAGTGCCGCAGGACTGGGTTGTTTTCCGGCTCACACACAGCTCCACACACCTGCAACATTTGCAGCTGCTTAGTGCAGAGGGTATAGAAATCCCCAGCCAGATATTCTGTTCCAGAGGAAAAAAGAAGACATAAACCAGAATCTTTCTCCCCAGCTCTGACAGCTTCTTGTAGAGCCCTTTCCTGTGGGAGAGCCTTTCCCTCCTTGTAAGGCCACTCATTATTCTTCCTACTAGGAAGGAAAGGATTACATCCCACTGAACGACTCTCACAGCTCAGAAGATGATGGTTTCTCCCAGGTGCCTTCCTCTGCCCAGCAAAACTCAGATGAAGAGGACTTTGACATGAGGATACGCTGTCACAGCCTAGCAGCAAGGTGAATCCCCTCTGGAAAGGGCAGAGAGAGCTCAGCAGGCAGCCAGCAGCCTGAGCCTGAGGAGGGATATGGGGAGAACCCAACAGCAAAATGTTGGGAAAACCCCAGGGGATCAGCTGTGATCCATAGCATCTTGTTTATAAAAACAAAATCACTTTCCTTTCCTGATGAGAGAGAGCCCTTGATGTGTAAGCCTAGGACTTTCCTTCTCCTGCCTCCAGCTACACTGCCAAAGCATCACGTCTCACTAAAGGTGTCATGGCTCACCAGGTAGCTGAGGAAAGGTGTCAGCTGGGACCCTGCCCTTCTGCTAATGCAGGAGCTTCATCCTATCTATTTCTAACTAACCCAAGCAATTAAACCTAGGCTCCTCATCCCTGGAAAGCTGTGATAGTGAGATTCCTGGGATCTATTTGACATTATTCTGCTTATCCAAACTGGAGAGACAATCTGGGTGTTCCCCTCTGAAGAAGTAGTATGGGCTTGAGAGGCCTAAGGTGACCCCATTCCTCCCCCAGAATCCACCATTTGGGTCACCCCCCTCCCTGCTTACTTTGGTTGCACCAAGGGGAGGTTAGTTTGGGCCCTGTTTATTCAGGACATGGACTCTGTTGGTTTTACTGAGTACAGTCTGCTTCTGTCAGCAGATACTACAACTGTGTCTCATTCCCTGGTTGTTTGACGGGAGGAAATCAGATCAGGTGTCCATCCAGGATAAAGACATTTGAAGAGTTTCCCATGACACATACAATGTACAAGGCACACCCGGTGAGTAGCATCTGAGTGGAGTGGAGCAGGGGGCAAAGAAATGTTCATCTGTTTCCTGACACTTGTTGTTAGGATCGTGGAAGGAAGATCACTCCTATCTAATGTCAGTCTGTCTGTGTCATTCCTGTTCAGTCCATCCACTCCTATGCCCATTCATTTCTTCACCTGGCACATAGCGGCTTCTCCGCAGCACAATTCATACTGCCTAATGTGAAATAGGGAGGTTAGGTCTGAAAGCAAGGGGACTGTAAAGGACCTCAGAAAAGAGCCTGCTCTCCCCCCTTCTCAAATCTGTGAACATGGCCTGGATAAGCATACTGAAATCCAGCCAGGACTAGGTAAATCCAAAATGCTTGTACCTCCTGTATCCTGGCCCACACAACAGTGTGCAGTAGAGGCCCTCCTGGCCTCTCTGAACTGGGCTGGTACTTAGGATCTCCTCTAGTGAACTTAAGTCATACCTTTAGTCTCAGAGGGAAATCTCACCTCTCACAGATTTGATGGTAATACATCTTTCAGACAGAGAACTTTAATTTTTTCTTCCCCAAAAGTGGCACTGAACTGCACACTTGTGGCGCTTTTAAGAAGGCACCGAAGAAAATCACTTCCAGCAAGACCAATGAGCATGCTGGTGAAGTGCCCCGGCTCTTTTTTCCCTGCCATAGACACACATGATCTCATCTCCTGAATGACTCCTCCTCCCTTCCCACTCTGATCAGTCGACAGGGATGTTACTGATAACTCCTGTTGCTTCCTTCCAGGACAATCAGACAGACAGTGGGATGGTTCTGGCATCTGAGGAATTTGAGAGGATAGAAAACCGACACAGAAAAGAAGGTGGATTCAGGTACTCCTTAAGTCTAGCCACTCAGCCCTCCCTGCTGCCAAATGCAGTGAGATCAGCAGGCAGCTCCTGGTGTCTCCCCATAGGATATACACCTCTTGGAGCTTGCAGGAGCAGCAGGGCTCTGGGCCATGAGCCAGATAAGTCCATGCACATTAACAAGAGGCAAAATGCATAAAGAACAGACCTGCCTGCTGCTTCCTAGGGTTTAAAAATATAAACTGTGCCCATTCAGTGAGAATGTGTTAGGATAATGAGGCACAGCGGAGTGATGGGGTTGATAATACTCTTAATGCTTATTGACACTTTCTGGTGAAATGTGTCAGGTGGGATGGATGGAAACTATGTGGCTGTCACCGCCTCCTCCCTCCCACAGCCCTGACCCATGTCAGCCCCGATGTGGCATTGCAGGGATGGTGCAGGCCCTCGGACTTCTCACATGCCAGTACTGAGCCTGGCAGGCCGAGCTTACACACCAAGGATGCAATGGATGGTTATGTCCTGTCCCAGACTTGAATGGAAACTGGGCACAAACCTGACCAGCTCACTCTCTGCTTGGTGCCAAGGCAGGCTGGGACCTTGTCTCCATGACAGTGTGTCGAGTGAGCCGTCAGCTCATGTGTAGACAAGACTAGTCCCAAGCCTCTTCCTCACCTCTGCTCCTAACATCAAATCAGACTGGTTGTTGCCTTTTCCCTTACCCATAGCCCTGTGGCCTCTCTGCTGTTGTATTGGACTGTCTCCTGCTTGTTGTCCTTGTCCTCCTTTCCCTAAGGCACATTCCTTTGTATCCTACACAATGGGCTACCTGGCATCCCATCTTCTTGAAAACACTGCCCTTAAACCCGTCCTTGAGTGTGCCTTTGCCCCTGCTCTTGTGACTTCTTGCCAATCACTTGGTATTGGCAGGCACTGAGATGGGGTTGCTGATTTCCTCCCACAGATTCTTTATCATCTTCTTTCATTTCCTTTCCCCCACCCTGGCTGTTGGTCTGTATCAGTTTCTGTTAACTCCTGCCAGGTCTAGGAGCAATTGTGGCAATGTCTCTTGTCTCTTCCTGCTCATTCTCGTCCCAGCCTTTCCCTCGGCTTCCCAAACATATCTAGAACAGCTGAAATAACTCTATCACTGGGTTACATGCAGATGTTCCATAAACCATATGGGCTGTGCCTAGGTTTAGAGCAAGACCTGGTGGTGTGCTTTGAAACAGAGGTGTAGGTCCATTCCTGACCCTGCCTCTGCCCTGTGCATTAGCATATGATTCCTGAAGCTGGGATCTCTCTAAGCAGGATAGAGGGTTTCCAAGAGTGCTCAGATTGATCTTCTGTGTGTCTCTCCCTCCCAGCAGTAAAGGGCCCAGCCGAACTGCGGAGCTGCCAGGGGAAGAGTCCGACTTGCGGGGCAGATGTCGTCTGTCGTATGGGTCTCAAGTCGGAGGCCAGACTTTTTACAACAGTGAATACGGGGAGCTGTCAGAACACTCTGAGGACGGCAGCTGCACCCCGCCTGGAGAGGGTGCCAGTCCCCCCACTCTCCATGCTTCCTTCTTCTCCGAGCAGTACTAATGGCATCAGGCCCTGGAGGCACTTGCCAAGGCATCCCCTCTCACCCTCCAGGCACATCACCAGAGTCACTCAGAGCTTCTCCTTCAACCTGTGCCCAACCCCAGCAAGGAACCTACCCGAAACGGATGGAGAACTGCAGCGCGATGGCCCACACAGTACCACCAGTTGCAGCTTCCCCATGCCGGGACTGAAGAGAGCACCTCGCTGATTCCTCATGTTTCTTTTCTCCCTGTGGCTCAGACAGGTGCATTCTGCCAGCGAGTGGGTGCCTGTGTTCAGCACTACATCACCTTCTGCCTAGCATCTTGCCTTCGCTCAGATCAGCTTCCCATTCAGAAAGCCCATTTCAGGTCAGATATAAATAGATCCGTCTTCGTCTCAAGTCTCAAGTTTCTTCCTGGTGTGCAGCCTGAATGTTTTTCCTTGGATTGCTTCCTCCTCCTCTCCTCATGATGTCAGCTGCTGAGCTGTGGAGCAGAATCAAAGGGAAGAAATCCCTAGTGGTATTTGCAGCAAGAGCAGGACATTTTAAAGAGGTGTACGGAGAGATCCCGAGGAATCTTTGTAAATGTTCATGCACACTGTTCATTCTGAGCAGATGCCAGCCTCTTCATCTCTTCTGCAAGCAACACCCACACCCCTCTCATCTCTGCTGGGAGGAAACTTGTCGATCTGCCTTATCACCAGGATTATTTTAGCCATCTTAACACAGCTAGTGCTGAGTAGTCATCAGATGATGGCTAGAGTCCCTGTAAAATAAATAGCAAATCTTTCTGCAGGCCCTATGCAAAACAGGGTTTTATGTGATCTGTGCTGGGAGCAGGTTAGTCACAGGTTTGCTGTCTCACCTTCCCCTTCTCCTAGAGCAGCACTGAGATCATTTTTTGCTCCAGTGAGAAATTAAAGCAAAGCTGTGTTAATTTCAGTTGGTTTCTAAACATACAGTGAAAATGGGTTGTTTGCTGGGAGGAAAAGGATCAAAGTGGTTGGGAGTGAAATGTTTATTTCCAAGTTGCTGAGGGTTTTGGAAACAATGGAAGTATCAGAGCTCCAGCAATGAGGTGCTCTGGGTTTCATCCCCTGGTGTGCTGGCATCACTGAGCACATGGAGGGCAGCACCTGGCCAGGGCTCAAGCCCCAGTACTCCTGGATGGACAGTTCTGGACCATGACCTCTCCTGTCACCATGAGTCCCTGGCTGTAAGAAGGCACTCTGCCCAACAGGCTCCTCCAGTTTCTGTTGCCAGCACAGTGTACCTGTCTCTGGAGGATCAAGGAACATTTATTTGCTGAGGAAACATCTCATCACTTGGGCCTTTTGTTTCTAAAAGATATCACATGAATTCAGAGCCCTGGAGAACCTCTGCAGCCCTCTCTACAGATTTCTGTGATGCTGCCTCACCACTTCCCACCTACTTCTTTCCATCCCGCTCACAATCAGAGAGCACAGTTACATCAATGCCAGAGGAGTCAGGGTGGACGGGATCATCAGAACAGTTTGTCATCATCTCTTCTCCCACATGCCCGTGGCTGGCACAGCTCTTTGCTCCAGGGCATCTCAGCACTGGGGTGTTTCTGCTTGCAGGCCACACCTCTGCGCAGAGAGCCAAGGCTTTGGTCTGGACTTGGAAAACTGTGTTTCCTGTCAGATGTATTGCTTTCCCAAGCTGTTATTTCTTCTCCAGCAGAGGGTTTTATGCGTTTCCTGACATGAGCCTGTGAGTCCTTACAGATGATGTTCCCAAGTCTTAATTATAGTTCTCCACACAAGTGTAATGGGGAGATTTATTTAGCACACGTAAAAAGCATGCCTGTCATTCAGATTCTCTAAGCCTGTGCTTAGAGTGCTCGATGTTCTCCTCCCTTTCTGTGCCAGTAGAATGACATGGCTGCGATTTTCATGGCAAAAAAAAAAAAAAAAAAAAGGCACAAAACCAACCAGAACTTGGGCCAAACTGGCTCAGGATGTGGAATTGGAAACTGCATGTGACAAAGAATTCCCTGACTTCTACTGATGTTCCCTGAAGTTGCCAGGAATTTAAGTATCTTTAACTAATTGCTATGACTTGGTAAGAATCCCCTGGCAGGAGATGCTGGAGAGCCAGGCCAAGGAAGTAGGACAGCCCACAGGGTATAGGCCAGACCAAATTCTCCTGCCCTCATCTTGCCCTGGTGTTTGAACTGGTGGTTCCCTTGACAGGAGGAAGGCTGCAAGTGCCCTGTGACACGGGATGTCTCAATGGGTGAAGGTAACAGGCGGCTGAGCTAAATTCAGGCTGCTTTCTCAGTGAAAGTGCATCCATAGGATCCAGGCTCTCTTGTTCCCAGTGCTTCCCAAACGGTTCTCTGCCTGGAGACACAGCCCCGTCTGAGAGAGGGCACAAGAGAGAGGCCTATAAATAAAATAATAGTTAAAAAACAGAACACCAAAGTAGCTGCAAGTCCTTGTCCAAATGTGAGGAACAGAAATGTACTAGCAAAGCCCAACACTTGCAGGGCACTGACAGGACTCCTCAGCAGGAAGGGGGCGGAGGTATCTGAGCACCCTCAGCACTCCCAACCAGCCAGGGCAGCTGCACTTTGTCTCTAGATTCAGCTGCAAATTTCTCACAAGCATCCTTGTGCAGAAAGGTTACTTCATCAGAGCCATTGTTAATGATCCCCTGCTTCTCTCTAGGGAAAGCACCAGTGTCACACCTGATTTTTGAACATTCAGATCATTCGATTCCACAGAAGTTTATTTTCTATCTTTTGTACCATCTTGGGCGGTGTGTGGAATCCGATGCTATTGTATCTGTACCAACAGCATTGCACAGACAATGCAGCCATGATATGAGCAAATGCTGGCTCCTCTTCAGACACTCCTGCTGATGAAGAACAGTTATAGTGTGGGATAGTGAAGAGCTGTTGAAACAATTGTACTTTCACACTCTCTTAAAAGTATACTAAATTTAGAGTGTATAAACCTGATGCCCTTTCTCTACATTCTTGCATTATTTCTGGCATTATGATTTCTACAGTCTCCAGGTAACTGTCAGCGTGAAATGAAGCTGGTCTGGTTTGGTTTGAAGATGTGAGGCAGCAGTGCTGTCTGTCTTTCCACAGCAACAAGGGAGTATTTCAGTTTCAAAACCCAGGGTTTGATAACGGTGCCTGCTCCATTCACAGTGCACTCTGTTTTGGGCTCTTTACTGGAACTCAACATAGAAGCTAAGCTATTTATCATCATCCTCCTTTAAAATGAATGTTCCCGCTCTACACATGGTCTCATTTCTCCTTACAAAGTGTTGGTGTTGAGAAAATATTCCTCCCTCATTAAAACAGAGCGTTGGGTCCCTTACTTGCAAATACACACTTGTGTCTCTGGAGAAAAACCTGTGTATCAAGTAACACTTCATTTATATTGCAATATTTTAACCTGGTACCTGTTGTTGCTACAGCAGCATTCAATGTTTCAGTGGGCTGCCTTCGAAGCAAAGTAGGTTACAACATGGGTTATGTGTGAGTACAAAAGTGTGGTCTGTGAGTGTGCGTGAGTGTTTTGTGGGTGAGTGTGTGGGTATTTGCACGTGAGTTTTCTTACCAGTGAGCGTATGTGAGTGTTTATAACTCACGTTGAGTCTTGTCTCTGGAAGTTCACGGTTATATATCAAACCAGTTAGAACACTGCTTTCTTTCCTCTCCTCCTATAGTACTTGTTACCCTTTGTCATTAAGAGTTTTGTTGTAATATCTAAATGTGAAAATGAATAAAGTCATAAACTGGCAGCTGCTCTCTGGTTCCTGGAGCCGGCGCTGCTCCCCACACAGCACCGTGCAGCCGTATAATAAGCGTGGTTTAGTTTTATTATTTTTATTCCCCCTTGCATTTCCGCGCATCCTCTAGGAAACAGCTGGCCTTTGTGGCACTTCCATCTAGGATGAAACGCGGTCTTTCCTCAGGATGAAGCCGATACGCCCCGGTTACTCTTGCTGCCAGCAGCCGCCGGCCCAGAGCCCCGCTGCCATCTCCCCCACACCCGCGACCCTCCCTCAGCCCCGGCACCTCGCGGCCTCCGCTGCCGCCCTCCTTCACCGCCGGGCGGGACTGAGACCGGCGGGGTGCCCCGGACCCTGCTCCTCCTCAGCACGGAGCCGCCCCTCAGCGGGCGGAGGGAGGCGCCGCAGCCGCCCGCAGGTGGCGCCCTCAGCCCTGCGGCGGCCGCGGGCCCGGGGCAGAGCCCCGGCGGGAAGATGGCGGCGGCGTCGAACCTGCCCGGGGAGCGAAGGGTGGGTGTGAGGCACGGGCGGGTCTCGGGCTGACTGTGTTCCACGGCCGGAGCGCGGTGGAGGTGGAATATAAATGGATTTATGGCTGTTTCTCCCACAAAATCACCAGCACCTGGAGTGAAACCTGAAGTACGACTCCCGCCTCACCCCTGTGGTGACCTGTGGGGACCTCAGTGCCCTTCATCTGCCAAAATACGGTCCCCTGAGGAGTGGTCGGTGGCAGAGGCATGGCTGTCCTCTGCAGGGTGAGGAGATGTGGGAGCATCCCCTCAGCTCCAGCCTCTCCACCACCATCAATCCCTTCATCCGTCACAGGGTGAAGGCAGCCTAAGGGACCTTTGGACTCTTCCCCTGCCCATCCAGCATCATGTCTGTCTGGGAATGTGGAGATTGAAGCAGTTCTGTTCATGAAATCCCCCATTTTGGTGGTACCCTGCTCCTCTCCTGCCTCCCGGCCTGTCCATCTGACAGGGATGTCCCTTCCTTAGGGAGGCTCGTGGCTTGGTACATGGCATAGAGCAACCTTCCAGCTCTCACTGCGTGAGGAGAGATGGGGATGGGACCGAACAGGCAGCCCTCACACCGGGAGTCAAGCATGGCAGACACCTCACCCGGGCAGAAACACAGCCCACAGGAAACCGGACGGGACAAAATGAAAAGCAGCTTGTTCTTGTGGTTAGAAAAGGGAACTGGGAAGCCGCTAGCTGGGTCCTTCAGCTTGTTTTGCTTCTAATATGGCCAGCAAATGTTTTGTCAATGCCTTTCAAAAGTGCTTTGAGATCCTCTGAAAGGCAACACAGCAACAGCGAGGAACCCTGTAGGCTCCTAGGACTCCATGGCCCCTTCTGAGTACATTTCAGCATTAAAATGATGCAGAACTCCATGCTGAAAAATTACACTGCTGTCTGCACTGCAGGAACAACGGCTCCGAAACGCTCCGCACAGCTGCGGTCTCAGTGTGCTGGCCACAACTCCTGCCCTCCATCTGGGGTGAAAGTTTGGGTGAAACGTTGAGGGGCCATTAACAGCATGGGGTTCCCCACCCAGCATGTACCAAGAGCAGCAAAATTAAATGAAAAGGCACAAACAAGCAGAAGCAGAACATTCAGCTGCTGCTTCAGAAACATTTCCTACATTGTGCTGATATTTCTGTAGAGCTTTTCATAAACAGCTTCTCAGAGGGGTTTAGGGCCACATGCTACATGTGTTTAGCAGAGCCCATAGGACCATTCCATGCCAAGATGTGGGTTTGCAAGCCTGCTGTTTTCCTTGGGAATGGCATGGGTCTCTACAAGGGCAGGACTAGACCCACCACTTGCATCTCAACAAAACAGACTGTGCTTCGACGGTGTTATCTGACACACATATGCGACCAGTGCGTCATGAATGGGTAAAGTACAAAACCTCCCAAAAGAGAACAGTTTAATAAGATGCTTAGGTTAAACATCAGGCTTATCTGAGCGCCTTACCGAGCAGCCAGGGAAATCACCAAGGAGACCATATCTCAAAAGAGCACAGCTATTTGTTCAGAAGTTTAGAAATTATCCTAGCTCACAGCCCTGCAGTACTTGCTTTCTTTGCCATTTACAATTTTCAGACACTTTGCCTTGCAAAATCCAAGGCGGCCATTACACTGTTAGATCTCCAAAGAGACCAAAATCCTTAGAGACGTTAGTTAAAAAGTACAGTTCACCAAGTGCTGTTTTACAGTATTTGAAGGGATTAATGCTTATTAACAGCATTTGAGTGTTTGTAACATTTCCTATTTGGTACACCAGAAGCAAGTAACTGTATTAGGTAGGAGCGACTGAATCCTGACACGGAGGCTGTGCAGTTCCTGCCCCAGCCGCACTTTTGTCGTTAACTGCCAGACCGGATGCACCCCACCTCATTTCCCCACACACAGCCCTTTTCCCCCCCATTTCACACACGCTATTGAACCAGGTCTCGTGCCTTTATGATGGTCAGCCCTCCTGACACACCGAAACGAAAGGCGCGACAGGCACGTACGTGTCCCCACAGCCGTACCACGAGCCCGTCCCTCATGGGAGGGCCAAGGCTCGGCCCGACCCATTGAAGCCCCACTCCCGCCATGGCCGCGCTCCTCCGCGCAGCCACACCCCGGTGACATCATCTCAGCTAGCCCCGCCCCTCCTCTAGCCCCGCCTCCCCGGGGCGTGTCTCACGCCCCAGCCCCTCCCTTCGCCCTCGTGGCGCTGGGCGGGGCGTGCAGCGCATGCGCAGTGCGCGGCCGCCGGGCTGCGGGAGAGGCGCGGGGCTGGCGGCGGAGTGGGGCGCTGCTGCTGCGGGAGGGCCCCGGGGCGAGCGGAGCATGGAGCGGTGGCCACTGGCTGCGGCCGCCGGGATGGGCAGCGCCGGGCGCCGCCCGCAGCACTAGCGCGATGACGAGCTCCTAGGCGAAACGAGGCTGCGAGCTCGAGCCCCGTGCTGTGTGCGAGCGAGACTGAGGCGGCAGCGGCGGCTCCTCCCGGCGGGTTCCTCGGGGCTGTGCGCCTCCTCCCCTCGCCCTGGCAGAGGCGGGCTGCCGGGGCTCCCCCGCGGGCGGCATGAGCGCGGCGCCCTGAGGGACCGGCGGAGCGAGGCTCTCCCCAGGCAGCCTCCCCGGGCGCCGCTGCCGGCGGATCGGGCTCGGCTGGGACCTGCCATGCCTGTCCTGGCTCCTCCCATGGTATGAGCCCGTGCTCTCCTCCCCTCTCCGCCTGCTTTTGGTCTTTCTCCGATCCTGGGCTGTCAGATGGGATAACGCGCACCCGGGCGTGCGGCGCTCGGCGAGGGAGCGGTGGAGGTAACTGGTGACGGCCGTCGGCTCGCCCGGAGTCGAAGATGAGCTGGCGGTGGGCTCGCCAGCACGGGAACGGCGGCTCCTCCGTCCTGTTGCTGCTATTGCTGTGGCACTGCCGGGTCCTGCCGGCCGGCGCCGATAACGCCAGCCAGGCTTACTACACCGCCCTCATTAACGTGACGGTGCTGAGCCCCGAGCGCGGTGGCCCCACGCTGCTGAGGATCGACCGGGGCCGCTACGGACAGGATTCCCCCAAGGTGGAGGTCAAGGGCCTGCTGGTGGCTCCCGTCCCCATCAACGGAGGTAACGGTCCCTTTGCAGCCCGCGGTCGCTTGCTGTCGGGTGCCTCCTTCGCGGGGTGGTTGGCCTTTGTCTGAGCTTTGAAGACTTAACTGGGGAGCTCCGACAAAAGAGGAGGAAAAACTTGCCCGGACGAAAACAATAATATTTAAAATCTATGATTTGACAGTGCTGGCTCTGCAAAGCTTAATGTGTCTTCCGGCATGGGTGCCAGCACGCTAGCGATATTGAGCATTGAAGATGTTATTTCTCAGCTAATTACAGAGAGTCTGTAGCGATAGTTAACAGTATTTAGTTACAGCGTTGCCATGAAGCTGAGAACAGCTGCACAGCTATCTCAGTGTGATAGGTGTGCATCTGGATGGCTGTTGCAGCTGCATGAAGCTGTGTTTTCTCAGTGTATGTTTCTTAGAAATGCTGTTGAAGCTACCCATCGAGACTTGGAAGGACTAAAGCCAGCAAGTTGTTACTGTCTAGCCAGTCCAAAATGTGATTTGTTCGTCGTACTGAATGCTATGTAGTGTTTCCAGATAACTTAAGTGAAGCTGTTGCCCATCATTTTGGGTTGTTTTTGACAAGCATTGTTCTTACAGAGGATGCTACTTTAAACGAGCTAGAGTATTGTCTTGATTTTTGGCTGAAGTGGAACCAATTGCTTCAGTCATAATGATGTGCTTTTAGTAGTATCTTATTTTTGCAAACGAAGAAGTATTTTGTAAACGCTTTTTGATGTTATCTAAACTGTCATCTTTAAGAAATGGATCCCTTGATGGATCACAGTGGTCCCAACCTGTCTCCTGGACAGTAAACCTCTGAATAATGCATTAAGTGTAATAATGTAGTCAGTTAAAACTAGAGTCTAAGTGGTAAATATTAAGAGGGGTTTTTTTTAAGTAATTGATAATGCAGAGCTACTATATTATTAAAAGCTTTTGAGAATTTACCAGATCTTAAGATCAGGAAAATACTTTGATGCTGCTTCAGAGCAAAATGCATGCTTCTAGTATGTGAGAAGCAGACTGTGCATCAGCAGATACTTGTCAGTTTCATTGAAGCTCGGTTTCATTAGCTTTGGAAAGAGTTAACTAGAATATATTAATATAGCGTATCTTTGGGTGGATGATTGAGGAAGCAGAAATCGTTGAGCAAGTCTGCTGTAAATGATCTTCATTTGTATTTCAAGTCCTACTTTCCCTGTGCTCTCAGAGCCAGCTGTCATCAAAAGTGCTTAGTCTTCCTTTTTTCTGCTTCCTGGTATTCCTCACTTCAGCACACACACACCAACAGCTGTATGAAACCAAGAGGTCGGCCTGAAGGTGTTAGTCATGTAAATACTGTTACTGCAAGCAGTATCTTTAGAGGTTTTAAAACTGCTGCCTTTTAATATATGCAAGGTATTAAACCCCGTTATTTTTCTAATAGTTGCATTATTTGCCAAGAAAAGCTTTCAATATTAATTACTTTTTAACCTGCTTCTGTAACTTTTTCTGCATCCTTCTGATACCGTCTTCACTAGAGTGTGATTGAAACATTGAGGGAGGCTGACAGCATTTTCACTGGAAGCTGAGAGAAGTGCTAGATGGAATTCTGAGCGGTCCATAAGCAGCATTTTTATACCTTACTGCTGAACACTGTGATTAATACTTCAGTGAGAAAGCACAGCAGGAATTGTGACGCTGCAGACCTCGGTTTCCGCAGTTTTGACATGCTGCAGTCATTAGAACTTTGCCATCAGTTGTTGAGGAGGTTCAGTTTTGTCCTTCTGTTTGGCAGCAGAAGACTGTTAAAGCAAACACTGCAGTAGCTGTTTTCCTTTAAAGTCCTGAGTCGTTCTGTGTGGATTGCTATATAATATACATTTTATTTTAGTTTTGCAGAGGCATGCTTTATGTGCCTAAAAATATTTCATGTAGTAGAAAAGACTGCAATAGTTTAATGTTTAATAGTTAGTTAAGATGTTCTTGATTACTTAAGGGTCTTATGTTTATATTCTGCTTTTTATACCTATTTTTTTTGTAAAATACCCTGCTGCCTTGCTGAATGCCTAATGCCTTGCTGAATGCTCTAATGCCTTCTTACCAGTTTCTTAATACTGCTGTAGAACTTGTTTGCAAAATATTTTTCCTGATAGCTCTTAACAGCAGCTCTTAACAGTAACATTAACTGTTAGAGCAGTGGATGCTCTACGCAGGTCTCATATGTTGAGAAGAAGAGGACTCTACAACTGCTAACAGCTATCTTTGAAGACTGTAATTGGGTTTACTGCTGTTCTGAAAGCTAACAAAGAGTAGAGAGTGTAATGGCTGTGTATGCATTGGCATTATGAGTGCATGGAAGTTTTATGCTGCAGAAACTGCTCTGAAGGAAAGATGTTAGGGATCAGTGAAAGGGGATAATGATACCAGTCAGACTCCTTGAATATTTTTAGTGGTAGAAATACATCCAGGAATATCTTCTAATTAAGAAATTGTTACTAGAATCTCAGCCAGCAGCCAGCACTAATTCTGAATACTCAGTAGCTATAAGATAGTCCTAGAGACAGTAGATCAGCAATTACTAAAATGAGGTGCAGAATAATTTATCCCCGCTTTGCCTGTGGAAATGACAGGCATGCTCCTGGTTTACAGCATTAAGTTATCCCTTGCTGTAGTTCGAAACATAGTTATTTGACTTTGAAACTGCTTCGATGTCAAGTATTCATCCATTTGCGGGCTACCCCTTGAAATTTCCACAAACGTGGGTGATCTGTTAGCGCCTTGATGGTGTAGACTTAGTGCTGAGATGTCCTTAGTGACTAAGATTTCTTACTCATTGCCTGCAGGGAAAGAAATGAATTTACTAATTCAAGGTTTAGGGTCAGTGGTCTGCTGCTGAGCATACGCCATTTGTAACAGCACGGTCTCTGATTTTGAATGTTGTGCTCTGTGGTGTTTTTTGTTAACCCATGTTCTTGAATACGTCCATGATGATATATACTACGTCTTGCAGTTGCCAGGCCCATGTGATTACCCATCCTTTAAATCTCAGTGCAGAATAATGCATTGAATCACTTCTTTAATTTCTTTAGCAGAATTTCTTTAATTGAATTCAACATTGTCATGTTAATACATATGTTACAACTCTTTCCCTGTTCTTTTTATAGACCCTTGTATGAAATTGATACTGGCTTTCAAAAGCAATGTTCCCCTGGAAGTGATACGGCTGTTACTCGTGTGACCGCTTGTGAATGTGACTTGTGCAAGTGTAGCTTCAGTGAGCGGTCAGTCTCATTCTGCTGCTGGGTGTAAATACTACACCTGTGTACATATATCTTTCCAAGTGCATTTAATGCAAGATAGTAGCAGAGCTTCTCCATGAATCTGTCTTCCATTCTTCCACTTCTACTTCATTTTCTTACTTCCTCTAACTTGTTAGTCTGTTGTCATGATTTATTTATCATTTATTAGAAGAGTGTTTGAAAGAGCTTCTGGATATGAGTATTTGCAGATTCAAAAAAAATGGTCTTATTCTGCATGAAAGGGTAATAGTGAAAAGCGTCTTCACAACCTGATACAGCTTTTCTGATAGTTCAGGTTTGTATTATGTCTTCAGTATGGTTACTGAGCACTTCTCATTCCGTTCTGTAATCTGTTATTTGTGACTTTGTGGACCCAGTCATTTCAACTCAGACTTCTTGCAGTAGCTACCTAGGTACGTCTGTACATACACCGTGTAAGCTTTCAGTCCTGTGCCTGTTCAGTGACCTCTGCTTTTAAGCATCATTGGTATTAGGTGCCTGACCCTAATTGTGGTGCTGACATTTAGGCATCAGACATATTTCTGTTGCTATGGAAAACCAAGGTAGGAGCCATTGAAAACTGACTTTAGTGGTTCTTGGTAGCAACTTCAGCACTTTGTAGCTTAGTTCCCTCAAAAATGTTCTCCACGGTGAGCAGGACTCTTCTGTCGCTGTTGATTCTGGGTTGTTGCATGTCATTCTGGGTTTGGATACACAGTTGAGGGCTGGAAACATCAATCCAGTGTTGTCCCGGGTTTACCTGTAGCAGTTGTTTTCTCTCAAAGTCCCCTCCTTGATGGCTGGACCTTGCTGCGAGGTGAGATTTTGTGCACCTTGGTTGGCTTGAATAGGGGAAAGCAGGCAAGTAATGAGGACTGAAGGTGGGACTTACAGGAAGTGAAGTAGTAGCAGGCTCAAAGCTGAACTTGAAAATGCTCAAACTCACTGAGCTAATAGGTCAGGAATGAGGGGGTGAGGGAAGTGGAAAGGGACTGGAATCTTAACAGCATGTGGGGATGATGGTTGTATGAAATCTGCATTGAAGAAAGAACTTGTAGAAAGGAGAGATCTCTGCTGGAGGGGTAGTAGGGCTGTGGCTGCACAAGGACACAGAATTTGAGGAGAAACATATGCTAGAAAAATGTGGAAGTGGGGAAGAAACAATATTGGCTCAGTGTTAGGAATGAAGGTACATCTTGTGCATGGTATTGTAACTATAGCATTTGGTGGCATCTGACACTTCATAAACATGTTGTGTGAACAAGTTTTAGCTGCAGAAGGTTTAAAATGCCTGTTTCCTGGTAACTGCAGAGCTTTAGGTAGCATTCAGACAGAATTTCATATTCCTTTCTGGCCCAGAATCCAAAACAGTAGGCTTTAGGAAAATGCAACTATCAAATACATCATAGTGAAAGAAAAATCTTGTGCCATGCATCCATCCTTTACCACCGGTCTCAGTATCCAGCTTAATTAGCAGTCATTAATTGATAACAAAAGTGGAGATTATAGATTGGAGTTTATAGGCATAATTGTAGTATCCTCACTGAGCTAACATGATTAAATCTGGACTATTACAGGGCTCTCTTAAGCTTCAGTGATTTCCTTTTGTTTAACTTCTCTGAAACAAGATTACCTCTTGTTCAAAGAGTTTCTTTTAGTGTTAAAGGCAGCTTTAGTCAGAGCAATTACCTGAAATAGCTCTTGATAATAGAATGTCACTGTATATAACTCATGGACACGTCTTTTAATAAGTCAAAATTATAACTGGCTTAAGTTCTATATTGATAATAACACAAGTAGTAATGCATTGAAAGAAAAGGTATCTGTTACACGTATTGAACCCTAATGGGATAGCAAAGAACTAGTATCCTTCCTTGAAATTAGAATCAGTTGGTGCTGCTGTGTTGCTTCTGTAAAATTCCCAGCCAGATTCCTTTTCTGGAAGCTTTATTACACAATTATAACAAATGCGTTGCACAAGGCTGTCTGCATTGCCAGTCAGTGTGCTATGTAGTACCTGAGGGAATGCTTTGGGCTGCAGGCTACATGGGACTTCATATTCCCCTGTGCTGTTTTCTTTCCCACCAAGTCTCTTGAGTTGCTGCCCCTTTAAACGGTGGTGGTGTCTCTCCATCTAGTGTATTACAGTGATTGAAGGTCAGACTTTCAAAGTATTTCTGTATATGTAGTTGGGACAAACCAGCTTTGGCAACTGGTGCTGGCCTTAGAGAGTAGTGTGTTGACAATCAATATTAAAAAGATCTGATATTCAATATATATATACATGTATCTATCTATATATCTGATAATAAAAAAGCTGGGGAGAAAAAAAGGAAATAGTTAATGTCGAGGGTGTAGATCATAGTACTGGCTTTTTTCTGTGAAAAGGGGGCAAAGTCTGAAAACAGTCAATGCAGCAACCTTGGCTGAAGTGGGACATCACAGGTATGTTTGAAGCAACACAAGGGTAATATAAGTATACAGGATATGAGCAAAAGCAAACCCAGTCGTGGTTCGCAAGTAGGAGACAGTTTGCATTCAGGCAGGTGTGTACTTCTGACAGTGCCCCTGACAGCTGGCATACTAATTTCATTTTTGCTCCTGCAGAATGGCTATCATTCCTACAGGTGGAAGGCTAAAGGAGCTGATCACCAATTGGAAAAGATGAGAAGGAAAGTACGATTCTGTGCTGCTGTTAACTTGCAAATACTTCTTCAGTAGCTGTGGAAGCCTGATTGGATCTTTTGTATTATGAGCTAGTTCTTTCACGTGAATCTCTACTATGCTGTCACAAGCGTTAGTCCTTCAGCAGGAAGGGCTCTTGAATTTAAACAAAACCCACTTAAATGCTTAAGGAGGAGCATATATGCAAGTTGAGCAGTCCTGTGTGTTCTGCAAGGGGAAATTGGAGCTCTCCTGAAGTTGAAAATAAACACGCAGCCTAATAGTAGATACGTAAATTGCAGCTTATCCCTCTGTAAAGAGACTCTTCTGTGGTGTTGGGGCCTTCGGCAGGAAGGGAGATGTTTACAACAACATTGTACATAGCTCTTTAACCCAGCAGGCTGCCACTTCTAACAGAAAATTTGGGGGTTTGCCAACATATTCATGGTACATAGGTAGACATGGAGAAGGGAAAGGCAGAGTAAATAACTTGTATTTCAAATAAGCCAGAAGAGTAGCACACTCATAGGGTGTGCAATCTAAATGGTTAGATTGCTTTCTGTATGCTTATATCTTCTGAAATTATATGGGTGATCCTATCTTTTTGTCTGCAAGTGGTTTGTTTTAGAGAAATATCAAATTAATGTGGAGTTGCTTTTCATTCTGGTATGGGCTGCTGGTTTGGGCCACCCACTGCATGAAAGGCATTGAGGTGCTGGAGTGTGTCCAAAGAAAGGCAGCAAAGCCTGTGAAAGGCATAAAGCACAATCCTATGAGGAACAGCTGAGGGAACTGAGGCTGCTTAGCCTGGAGAAAAGGAGGCTCAGGGGAGACCTTACCGCTCTGTACAACTGCCTGAAAAGAGGTTGTTGCAAGGTGGGGATCAGTCTTTTCTCCCTGGTAACAAGTGATAGGACAAGAGGAAATGGCCTCAACCTGCACCAGGGGAGGTTTAGAGTGGAGGTAGGGAACAGTTTCTTCACCAGAAGTTTTTTCAAGCATTGGAACAGGCTGCCCAGGGAAGTGGTGGAGTCCCTATTTCTGGAGGTATTTGAAAGACATGTAGATGTGGCACCTGAGACGTGGTTTAATGATGAATTCGGCAGTGGTTGGACTTGATGATCATGTAGGTCTTTTCCAACCTAAATGATTCTAATGCTCATCCAGATAATACTTGCAAGCAGTAGTCTTTTACATCTTATTTGGACTTTGGACAATGGATCATGGGTTGCATGATAATGGAGAGCTGTTGATGACAATTCTTGCTGAAACTGTTCATTTTTCAATGTCCTTTATAAATTCCAACTGATGTGCCTGGATCGTCAGGTATATAGACAATTTATTTTAGCCAGCTTGCTGTAATGGAAGGGTGACTGTGCTTATAAGCCTTTCCCTGTTCTCAGATTATATTGTCAATTGAAAAGGTGAGCTGAAAAACTCGGACTTTGCACTATTGTTGCAGAATTGTATTTAGTTAAAAGTGAGAAGATTTCATGACGTGTGATGAAAGAGGTTGCTAATGTAAAGAAAAGAAGGTTGTGACTTTCCATCGACTCTTAAGTGACTTGCAGATACTCAGTTCAGGTTTGTCTAAAACGACTGGATTTTCCTAAATGTTTTTGTACTAAAATAGTGCTACAATAATACTGTCAGCTGTTAAATTTTCATCCGGACGTACTGAATCCACCTAGTCAGGAATAATATGCTGTATGCAGTTGAGTGGTGTTTGTTGGTCTATCTCTGGAAAGCTTTTATCTCTTAATATCTTGTTTCCTAATCCTGTTGCTCTATCCAGTAACATTTCATGGCTCTGTCCGCAGCTGAGAGACTTTGATCTCTACCATGGTAGAAAATTCTGTACTCCTTTTCCCACAGATGCAGTTACTGTTATCTCTGCTTTCTCTGTCTGTTTGTAAGCCCAAAATGTAAAGATGCCTGCATAAATTATTGTTAAACTCTACTGTATAACAAACTTTGAGTGCTGCATCCATTTTCAAGGTGCCTTTTGTTGCTTCCTTTTTTTGTGGCCATTTTTGTTTTCACTTGGTAGTTTAGTTTTGAGCATGATTGTGCTGAAGCAACCTACCTAATCCATAGGATTACTGCTCTTCATCCATCCCATGTATTTTGATTAAATTTATGGTGGCCATAGTGTCTAATTTCAGAGTTATTTTTGACAGTTTGAGGAGAATCTCTGCAATTATGGCCATGTATTGAACAGTATTTTCCAAAGGATATATCACATCAAGGTTCTTGAATATGATTTTACTGGGGAGGGATGGGATTTCTAGTCTTCAAGGCTTGAGAAATTTCCTGTCAGAGTCTGCTGGTGCTTTTCCCCTCCTGCATTTGTAAGTGGAAATGTTCTGAGCAAGGGGGAAGTGTGCATTAAATTGCTCTTTTCTTAACAGGCAAAGTGTCTTAACATCAGAGTTTGTTGCAATGTGCCATGTTATGGTTCTAGCAGTTTCCTTTATGTCCTTTAAAAAGAATGTACTGTTCTCTTAAATTTCTTAAATGTAAGGCTGCAAAGACAAGCTACAGAAGTGCAGTCGATATGGAAGTGCCCTCTATGATCGTTGCTGTTCGCAATGACTCTCACCAGTGTTCCAAAACAATGTGTGGGTCAGTGCTAGCTGGCAATTTCTGGAGGGATTCAAGTAATAATGTCAGGGTAATGGGAGAAAATATAAAAGTCAGCTTCAGGCATCTGTATTTCAGATTTTCTCTGATCCCTGTATAAAACAAAGGCACAGATACAAAAATGCAGTGAATAACCTACCATGTCTGAAAGGTCTAATACAGCCTTGAAAAACAATTGTGAAAAGGATGTGCTTGTCTCTGGCTCCCCACCCTCCTTCCAGGGGAACAGGGAGAGGCACTTCTTGTCCAAATTAAGAGATGTGACGACTTCCTGTGTGATTGCCACCGTATAGATTCAGCTGCATGAGTTCTCTTTAGTTCTCTCTTCTTTCAGTGAAGATCCTTTAGCTGTTTGAATCTCCTCTGCTACAGGTTTTAACCTGAGCTGTGTTAAGCCTAGAATGCTTAAAAAGATCTTTGTTTCCAGCTGACAGGTTAAACTGGATGTTTTTGTGGTAGATCATTTGCTGAAATCTCATCCTCTGTGCTGAGGAGCTCACTTCTTTAAAAAGAAAAAACCATGGGACACTTCATTTGAATTGCTCTGAAGAACTGTAATGTTTTCAGAGCTATTATGCAGATAAATTGTTTGGTTTTGTCTTGAAAAATCACTGTTTATCCCAACCATTTTTAGTACCCGAAGATTCTTTACTCTTGGCATTTGAAAGAGTAAATGTATTATAAGTTGCTGTTGGCTCTAAATTTCTAAACCCCTTTAATGATATGACCAGTGTATAACACTAAATTGTGTGTTTCCAGTTGTGTAAACAGAAATGTCTTTCATCAATTTCAGCTGCTGTACCCTGAAGATATCTTCTGTGTTTCATTTTGTGCTTTCTGTACATAGCTCTGTGTGGGTTTGTGTTGTTCCAGGATACATCACAGCATCAGAAAGGACAAAAGAGCTTTGCATTCTGCTGAATTTGGGCGTGTGGCATTTGCCATTTCTGTTACTCCTTTATGCCATCAGTACCTGTTTAGCTGACAACTTGAGTACATCGTATTTGCAAGCCCATTTGTTTCCTCTATGAATCTGAATGCACTTTCTTGCAGGCAAAATGCACGCACGTAAAAAGCCGATGTTGGCTGCTGGGGTTTTACAAGATCAGCTTTAAATATTGTCCTTTTCTACCATAGCCTGCACATGGCCGATAACTCAGAAATCCTGTTTTCACAACCTCTTTTGTTTAGTTATACTTCCCACTGCAGTGATATTTATGACTGCATTAGAAAAAAGTTATACCCCCCAGAATGGCTGATAAACAGCTGTTTCATAAATGCCTATAGCCTATGATCCATATTGTAATGCTTTTCAGCCTCTAGGCAGGTATTGATTCAAATGTGAATTCATTGTTCAAGCTGCACTAGAGTTAAAAATAGCTTGTGTTAGTGAGCCGAATTCTTGGGCATATAGTCACAGCTTTTCAGCATGTGAGACCTGGTTTGTTAAATAATTCTTTTTTTTCCTGTAAGAATGCAGTTATCTTTAGGCTTTGTTAACAAGAGGGGGTGGCTTCCTAGCCCGTAACAGAGAAGTAATTCATCAAAACTTGGAGTTGGGGTTTTTGTTTCATTTTTTGCCTGTTTGAACAAATTGCCATCTGTGTGAATGTATTTTCCATTTCAGTTGCAGACCGCCTGGGCTGTGACCCTCGAACACGTTTCCAAGTTCCACCAAACACCAAGCAGTGGATTGCTTTACTACAGCGAGGAAACTGTACATTTAGGGAGAAAATACTGCGAGCAGCTTCACATAATGCCACAGCTGTGGTCATTTACAACAATATATCCAGTGAAGAACCTGTTACAATGACCCATCAAGGTAAATAAAATGTAATCTCCTTTACTGTAATTCTTTTCTGCCCCGGTATTCTTTTGCCATATAAGCTACTGCTAAAGAGCTCTTGGCAGTACACAGGTGCTATTTGAAATAGCCCTCTCTGATGATGCTTAAATGTATGCAATGTAGCAAAATAGGCCAGTAATTCTGAAAAGTTATTTTCCTGTAGTGTACATTTTCTCCATTGAGGAGCACTTTCCTCTGCAGTGGTAAAAACCATAGGTGTTTTGGAGGGAGGAAATATCTGTAATATCTTAGGAGGAGTCTTTTTCAAACCTTTCTGAAGGAGAGCTAACATATAATGGAAGGTCTAGAATTTTACAAAGCTTCTGAACCTGAAGTATTTTTATAGTAGCATGTCTTCAAGTGGCTGTTATGGTGGGAGTTTGAGATGTTAACAGTTATCAGGATCTGAGCTTGCATGCTTTTTTTGATGACGGTACAGTGGGTACTCTTTCTGCGATGCATCTTTGAGTGCCATACAGGAGCCAACAAAACACTGGCGTTTGGAGAGCAGTTGTCTCTAAGTTGTCTAGAGTTAGACTGCTGCTGGTCTGGAATGATGCTGAAAATCTGGATGTCTACAGATTTCTACTTTTTTAGGACTGTGTAAAATTTCTCTGTTACTAGTGAGTTACTTTAGCTGGTGGGAATCATACATGACCATTTTCCTTGGTTAAAAATGGTGTTCATAATTCTGATAACTACACCTTTCATTTTCCCAGAAGGTTTTTTTCAATTTGGAATTATTTAGCTTAATCAGAAAAGGCGTATTTCTGTATTTGATGGCTGGCTGATTTTATTTTATTAGAGTACTTTCCTTTTTCTTTTAAGCTTGGAAACTGGAATTCCCTAATTATTTCTCTGCATATTGTCACACAGAATTGAATTCTTTTACTAAAGAAACTGCTCTGTTTGTTTCTTTCTCTCGTTTTACAGGGGAAATGTCTTGTGGCTTCTTTTGGTTTAGTAGGTTTTGACCTTCCCAATTCTGTGTATCACAGGAATTTTTCAGGGAGATTTTGACCTCTGTTTGGCAATTCAGAGGCCGTTGACAATCCAATTTTATCTTAGGTACCTTCCTAGGACATTTTGCAAGTAATCTACAGACAAAAAGCCCCATGTTCTCATGAAACACTTTTTACCACTTTCTTTCTGTGGTTTTTGTCACTTCTGTTTTTACTGAGGTAAAACCTTCCTAAGCCTTCAGCTCTGGCCTCTCTTTGAGATAAATTCCTGTATGATTGTAAGGTCTGCAGTCTCTGCTTAGCAATGATCTCTGACTTCTCCTGTGGCCTGGAATACCTTACTGTGGCAGGAAAAATAGACTACAAATAGCACTACAGCTTTAGCATTGTTTGCCCTGTTACATGTTCAATTATATAAAGGGTTTAATTATAACTTCAATACCTTCTTTCTTGTAATGCTGTTAGATTTGGCAGGTGCTTTCATAGCAGTAGGATGGTGTCTGTCTTTTATTAGGAAATCCTACTTCACTCAATGTTTTAGTTCTGACTGGTGTGTTGCCTTTGAAACTCTATCAGTAGGTACAGTGGTTCTGGTAGGTTGGAATAATGTCTCAAGTTATAAAATGTGAGAGCTGCTGTGGGTAAAATGATGTCTTGTAAGCCAGCCAGGCAACTGTTTCAATACTTGATACTTGGAGAAAAGCCAATACTGTCTTCAGTGTGTTGACTTCAAAATACTTACTCATGGCAAGCTTTAAAAAAATGTAATTAGTAGCGATGATGTATTGGAGTGTTTGGGATACTGATGTTTAGCTACAAGTACTCAGTCCCTGGTATACTCTATCACTGATTTGGGCTTTAGGCACTCTCTCAAAATTAATATTTGATTTGAAGTGTTCAAACTGTGTGACAGACTTAAAGTAATTATGTAGAAATGAAGTACCACCTTAGTACCACACTGTAATGAAGAGGAATGTCATTCCACAGCTGTTGTTTTGATTGCATTATGGTCGTGTGAGGGATCTCCTCAGCAATCTGTGCTTTGCAGAGCTTCCTATAAATAACTTCCTGTTTGCTTGATGTAGGAGCTGCAAGTGTGTGTAACTGAGTTGTAGATTAGTCCTTCTTTGGTGTTAACCTCAGTACAGGGACTGTACTCAGTGAGAATTATTCCAAGTGGGATATAGACTGATGAACCTATGCAAACGAACATGTGTAAAGCAGTCTTACATGTGTTCAAGGCACTGTCTGGTCTTTTTTTCTGCAGTTTCAACCATATCACTGCTTGTATGCCTATTAGGTGGTGAATGACTGCATCATCTGCTACTTTGATATCCTGGTGTGCTACATCTCTTCAGGATTTTCTATTCCTAAAGGTGGGGAGGAATTGATGCTGTGTATCTAATAGTTGGTTTGCTGCTGTTTCATTTAAATAGGTGTTAAGTAAGGCTGATACAAAGTGAAGACGTGCCTGAGCCACCAAGCTGGTCTTGCTTCCATAAGATTCCTAGTGCTGTGCAGTGTTCCCCTTTTTCCTTTAAAAATGCATTCCTCACAAGACGATTCTGCAGGTTTATTATGATGACCAGGTTCACAGCTCTACATTTTCTTTCCATAGAGAGGTAAAAATAGACTTTGTGTCATTTTACGTCACTGTAATGTAATTTTTACACTACTTTGTAGCAAGCCTTCGGAATATTCTTTCTTCCTGGTGAAACAGAAAGGAAAGTGGCAACTGCTGGTAGTGTACACTCTGTGAACTGCACACTTTCCTACTTTGGTATTTGCATGAATTCCAGCCACCTGCTTAGGCAATGTTTGTGCTAAAAATAAGTAAAATATTATATAGATTTGTGTGTTGCCCACCTATGGAGAGGTGATTACCTATGAGAAGAGCTCAGCACTTCTCACCTATGGGATTAGTATTTTATCCAAGTTATCTTATGGTTGCACACACATTTGAAAATTTTAATCTTATGGAAATTTGTTCGTGCTCAACATGTTAATTAGCAGAATATAAATGCCTGCTGGTGGCTGGATAAGAACTGTTGCTCTTGAATCAGGCTATCATCACTATGTCATATGAGCAGTTTCTCTTGCTGCATTAGAAGTTGCCTTTTCTTGTGTGATAGTCCACTAAATCTCTGCTCCTTTGATTTCAAGTTGAATTTTAAAGTAGGTATTGATCTGAGGGAGTTGGTGAGCTTTAAAAACAACAAAAAGCTGTTGTTGCTTGCAAAATTATTTCCATTTCTCTGTGTATATCCATGTATATATTGCTGTGCGCACGTAAAATGAATTTATTTCACACATTCTCGTAGATGTCCTCTAAGCGAAGGACATCTTTCCCAGCATAGGTTATGTTACACTATGATATCACTGACAGGAAGGCAATTTTATGAGTGGTTTTGCTTGCTACTTCTGTTAAAGCAGAACAAATAATGTCTAATGTAAAAAAGAGCCTGTGTGGTAGAGAAATGTGTAGTAGCTGTCTCCTTTATAAACAATTATGGGAAGAGGAAGGAAATGCAGGTAATGTGTCTGGTGGAGACAATCCTGTCAAGTACAAAATAGTTAAATTTGATATTGAGCTTATCTGTTAAAGAATATCCTTTTATTTGGATTTATAGAAAATAATATAAGCCAAAGAAGCCTCTCAATTCAAAATTTCATACTCAGAAGTTATGGAACAAATCTAGGCAGAAATAGATAAATATAGAAGAGGCTGTCAAAATGAAGTTGCTGGAGGCCAGTAGCTACTGTTCATCAGTGCTGAAGAAATTTCCTGAAGTGTTTAAACAACTTCTAATATAATGTCTTTTTCAGAGTACTTAACTGATAAAGGTAAATCTTTCAAAGTGTTGTGAACAAGCTGAAGGCATCTCATCAGGGTCAGTCTCCATTGCACTTTGTAAGAAATGATGCCTTCTTTTTTTGCAAGGTGTTTGTTTCTTGTTATGAGTAGAAGGTGACATTCTGCTGTGGTACTGTGGGAGAGCTGCCCAGCAGTAGCTCTCAGAAACAGTTTCCTCTTATAGGGAGGATTTCTCATGGCCCTGTATCCACTTAAAAAGCACACTAGCGCAGGAAGCAAGGTTTGTACTAGCTTTGAACTGTGATAAAACTGAATGTATTTTACGTGGATTATTTTAGGTCACTGGGTCAGAGGCAGGAGGGACAGGAAGGAATTTGGAGTTGTTGCCATCTAATGGCTATTCCGTGTTCTTGCCCTAATTCGGAGTGGGTGGACTGCAGAGAGCAGCAGTTGAAATGCCACTCTCTTGTGGCACTCTCACTGCATACAGCCAATCTCTTCTTCAGCTGCTTGCCTTTTCCTCACAAATGTCTGTTTATGTAACTCTAATCTGAATTGGTGCATGAAAGCTATGGCACTGCAGATTATTTTGCACAAATGCATGCTGATGAATATTTCTGCTCTATACCAAATCCACTGCAAAGCTTCCCTTGCATTACTGAGATCTACCTTTAATCCACAGCTCAAAATTTTATGGTATATTTCAATATTGTTGTTACACTATTTATTAACTTACCCTGGCATACTAGTGAAAAGGAGGGGGAGATGAGTCATTAAAGTTGAAGCTTGAAAAAAGGCAAAGCAATAGTCTAAAAAAGGCAAATCAATAGTCTGACCATAGTTTATGTATCCTTGATCACTTTATATTGTTAATATTTGCTGATTCAAAATACGGGAACAAGTGTCAACAGCATTATACTTTATGCAGTTTTCCCAACTGTTTCTTGGGAGTTGTATCCATCAGGAAAGTCTGTCACACGGTGGTGTGATGGAGGTGTCTGACACTTAACAAGATGTGGAGAGGGATGCATTTGAAGCACAGATTCTGAACCATCAGGAAGCACTTGTCTCTTCAAGACAAGGCAGGGAAACCCTTCTGCAAGGCTAATATAACCTCAGTGCCATGCAGAGCTTCGTCAGTGTTTCTGTGTGGTACATGCCTCATCCACAACTGAAATAGCAGCTAGGCTGATTTTTGCCTCAGCCAGCTGAAAGGGTAATTAGTTCTGTGACTGTGAAAAGGCCCACGGGACTGTTAGTGACTGTAAGTAATTACATTCTTTTTTTTATCCAAAGTCTGAGCTCCAGCAGCTGAGTAATTCCTAAACTATATAGATTTGGTGGAATCAGATTTATGATAGTCATCTATGAACATGCTATTTATAAAGCTCTAAAAATATTTTGTAGTGTCCTTGGGTAAGGCTCTCTTGCCATTTCTCTTTCGTGCTTCACTGAATTTGTTTGGAATGACTTTCCAGATTGATGGATCTGTATGGAAGTTGTCTGTAGATGGAAGAAAATACAGGAGCATGACAGATTACCTTTCTTAGAAATACCAGGATATTTTAGCTCCAACTTCCATTAGTGAGAATACAAACTGCTGTCCAGAAATAGCAAAATGGAAGCAGACTACTAGCACTACAGAAATCAAGATTATGGAGACTTTTGCTATCAAACTCAAAGTGTCTTAAATTGATGAATAGACCAATAATGTCTGTATTAGGTTAGTATTATTGATTAATCAAGAATGCAACACTGTAACCAGTGATGAGGTGTTAACCCACATCTAAGGTGGCGGGTTTTGTACACTATTCGGAAGTTTAAGCGAAGAAAGATGGTTTTCAAATAAGCAGAAATATCTTTTGAAGATAAAGACGTACTTCAGAAATGTGTGAAATTGTGACACAAGGAGCATTTTTCAGTAGTGTCATGTGTTAGGATTAGACTGTTTCCCTAGTCAAAACTTAATGTGATTCTTCTACTTCTCACTAATTTGCATTTGTTCAAGGTTTGAACATAAAATTTGGTCTAGTCTGTTAGCATACTAATATCTCAACAGTAAAAGTAGTCATTAAATAGGACTGTAAATGCAGTTTACTCATCATAATACATAGTTAAATGCTTGTAAAACTATAGGAATAAAAGAAAAATTTCTGTGCGTGGATTCTGGAAAAGGATGATAAAAATGATGAATTCCTTTGTACTTTGTTTGTGGTGGGTTTTTCTTTTTCCATCATTATTTAAGTGGAATGTCCATTTCCTTTTCAAAAAAAAATTGCAGTGTAAGTAGATGCAAAGAAGCATTGCTAAAAATGTTGTGTGAAATGTCTCCAAAATCATTGTAACATCTGTCTGCCTTTCCCTTATCTAGGCTTGGTTTTCCCTAGTGTAAAGAACCCAAAAGGTCACATGTATTAAAAATATATATAAATGTCTTTCCCAGAAGATGAAAGTCCTTCTGCAGACAGGGAATATATGATATAAGTGGAATGATCAAGGCAGTTAAAAGCAAAGGAGAGGGACATGGCAAAACCCAAACCCATTGCCCTTGCCATTTTAAGTGAACTCCGCTGCAGTTCTGGTTCCAGAACAAATTTTTCTTTTGGGTGCTCTCCCCTTCTCAGCCCAGCCATGAATTTATCCTCATCGTGCCCCTCAGAAGCAGCTTAGAGAAAAGGGGAGTGCATGTCTGAGAGACCGTAAGCATTGGTTTTCTTGAGTCGGGTATGCTGGCTGCAGCCGAGGCAGCTGGACTTGTCAAGCTTTAGGAAATCCAGGGACATAGCTCCATCATCTCACATGTATCGGCATGATTTGGACTTGTTCATGAAGCAGGATTTAACTGTGACTACCTGTTTCGATTTTATGTAGATTTTTTCTTAAACATCTCCCTGAGTGTCAGAATGGACCAATCAGGTTATGAAATAATGTGTTAGCAATTGTCATCTAAATACAGTCCAACAGTTTCATCACCTGATTTTGTTATTTAAGCCCTCCTTTTAGGAACTCTTACTCATAGTAGCTTATAAAGCTGATCAAATATGTGGCAAGAACATGACAGTGAGGCATTGTTTCTTGTTTAATGAGGGCGCATTGGAGAGATCATTTCTGCTTCTAAGGTTATTTATCACCTATGGACTTAATTTAATGTGCTACAGGCTAGCACAACAGGAATCTGATTAGGTTTCAATATTTGTTTTGAAGTTAGCTGTCACACCCATCTTTGGAAAGCTGCTCTTGCTGTTTCTGGTTTTCTAATCATATGCCTCAGTCCCATGCTTGTTTTTCTTAAAGGAGCAGAGCTTTGTGGATATCTATCACATGTTTATGAGCATTACAGCAATGCATGGTACATTGCAAAATCCAGAAATGTATGTAATCACGTTTAGAGGGTGTAGGGCAGTGTCCTTTCTTAGCCTGGCAGGATAAAATCTGTTGAAGCTCTTTGCAGCAATCAGAGAGGACTTTTGAGTGTTCTTCAGACACTGCTTGTAAATTGACTGCATTTTGATTGCAATTCACAGAAGCGTGTTCCTTACTGAACTTGGAATATCTACTTCTCTGTCGTCTTAAGTAGACAGCCCAAAGTCAAGTTTTAACCTCAGAAGCTTTACATTTTATTATTTTTTTTTAGATTCTTTTGCATAGGTTTGTGTAGCGAAGAGATTTGTGATTTCTGTAAATACTTGCTTCATGTTTTGGGATACTTGCCTGTTCAACTGGTTGCATAGACTTGTGTCATCCCATCTGACTTTTACATAACCATTTCATATAGTGTTGTCCTTCACAGTTTTTCTTACTGTAGTGTTGTAAGATCTGTCTGCCACTACAGAAAATAGGCATCCTGAAGGTAAATGTTTACAGAGAAGAATTCATCATTTTCAATGTTATAAAGGCAACAGGGAGACAAGCATTTTAAAATGCTATCCAGTCTGGTTTTAAAATTGATGTATATTCTTGGCATTAAATTCTTGCCTTGTTCAAAACTAAATAACTGACATTATGGGTTTTTTCTGTTTTCAGAAGTATTTGATTTGGGACATCTCAAACAACCTATTTTACTCCTGAGATTGCACTTGTGTGTCGAGAGCTTGGATGTGCTTTTGTTTACTCTCTGATTAGATCAAAATCAAAATGCATGCAGCTAGACCTGTTTTAATTGCTCTGAGGACATGCCAAGTCTCTTTCTCTTGGTATCTGCTTTTCGAAAAGCCTAGTTTAGAATATAAGACTTATTCTTCATGACATGTTTCTGGTTTGTATCTGAATAATTTGTGCATTTTTTCCCAATATTAATGAATACTTATGGAATTTATATTTAAAAGTTATAGTTTTCTAGCAGTGCAGCTTTGCATATAGCTTAGCGTGTCTTTCCCTTTCCCTCACCTCATGGGTTTCATGGATCATATCCTCTGTGGCTAAATCCCTTACGTTATAGAGGTAATGGTTGCTTCTGCTTCTGGCCCTGGCAGCTCAGATGTCCTCTGGTGTTTTCACAGAATTCTCAAAATGTCATATATAACCATAGTTCTTCATTTGTGCTTTACCATTTTCTTTGTTGACATTTTGTGGGCTCAAAATTCTGTTGGAGTGGTTTCACTGTTACTTAATGTTATTCTAAGAAGTCAGTCACTCACAGTAATAGGACTGATCCCTTTCCTGGGTACTGAATAGTGTGTGTTGCTGTATTTTGATTTCTGATGTATTCAGAAGCGCTTAGTATGCAGTTACAGGATCTTAATAGGATAGGGAAGTTTGGTATGTGAAGATGGGCAGTTTTATTGCCAGTTATCATTATGATGTTCTAGTTGTTGCAGTCAGGTAGGTGGTGGCATTTCAGTGTCTGAATCATGCCCTGCATCCAGCCTGTAAGTGACTGTCTGCACCATCCTTTGTCTGTATCAGGAAGGTGGGATTTTGTTTGGTTTTTTTTTCAAGGAAGTACTCAGAAATATTCCCCAGCAGAATTACTCAGATAAATGTGTTAAGTTTAGGTTTTTCAGAACCGAAGTCATAAAAGCGTTCAGTTACAATTGATTATTGTCTGCTACTTAAATAGAGAACGATATTCTTGTGCAGGCACGAGATGAGTGCAGTCTGTCTGCTTCATGCCTTCCCTGCAGCATCAGCAGGCTATCAAAGACCTAGGAAATTATAAGGACTTCAGCTGAAAACATCAGCCATTAGAAAAGTCCTAACCTTTGTTATTAACCTGACTTAATTAGCTCCTCTCTGCCCACCTTGTTGCATCAAATCAAAATAGTTCAGTGCCTCTTACAGGTGCTCCAACATCTGCTATGCATGAAATGGGATCTAAGTTTTTGTCTTTCCTGTCTGTGAAGATGGTTGGAGCATTCCAGCAGAATAGCAGCAGTACAGTGCCAGGTTGCTCATATGCCCAGGAGGAAATGTCTCTCCTGCCCTTGTCCCAGAGTATTGACCAAACAGCTGCTTGGGCTGTTCACAAGCCCAGGAATAAAAAAAATCTGCTGTTAGGTGGTTGCATTTTGCCAGGCTGCTGTTCCCTGCATCCTCCGAGGGACAGTAGATGGGTGGAAGGTGTCTGAAGTTTGCCCTTTGAACAATGGGTGTCTTTAGCTTGGTGTCCTAGCTATAGTCGCCCATATTTTGAGCTTCAGGCAAACATTTGGTAGTTAAGAATCAACAAAACAAAACACAAAAGAAAACCATTATTTGCTTGTGATGAGACGGGTAGTTTTTCTTTGAGATGACTTTCTGTTGACTTTCTAAATGTGCTCTGTTAGAATTTCTAGGAGATAAGGATAAGCTACTGAGAGAGCAAAGCAGTTTCCATAAGAGCTCTGCAGGAAACTTCCGGATGTTGCTTTTTTTCCCATCTTCTTGGTTTTAGTGTCTTAGCTTTTAAATCCTTCTCTCTTTTCTTCTCCCAAAGTATTGTTACACAGATTTAATGATTAATGCGACTTCATTCTTTTTCATACATAGTTGTATAACTATCCTAATTAAGCATGCACATGGTAAAATTGCATGCTAGAAAGAGCTGTCTGGGCTTGGATGATAGCAATTAAATGATTTATATTTACAGGTGTCAATATTTATCTTAGGCCTACCCTCTGTCCTAGCTCGTTGTCTGTGGTTGAGCATGCAGTTCATTGGCTTTACCTAGCATTCCAGCTTATTTTCCCTGGACACTGTTCTTGCCTGAGAAGTATTGCTTTTCATGAGGTTATGTAGCAAGACCATATTCTAACTTTTACAAACACTGTTAATCTTTCTATGTTCTGAGGGATTTTTTTTTTCTGCTTAAGTTTCAGAAATGCAAGGTTTCAGGGTGCTTAAAATAAATGGGTTGGTGTTTCTTCCTGCCCCAATTGTTCTCAGACAGGGAGCTCTTGCTAAAATTATTTAGGGTGATGCCCCTGACAAAAATACGGATGCACCAAGTCCCAGTTTCCACTGAGCTTCAGTATGTTAAACAGGCACCATTTATTTTCTTTTCTGCAGTTCTCCTTGGCTCTCGCAGGGTCAGAAGCAGCAGTAGCACTTCGGCTGTTCCCAGTTGAGTCATTTGGAATGCAGATCACTTTGCAGCCATGCCAGTGGTTCCCTTTGTGCTGGCCTTTATATAAAACACATGACAGATTGTCAGCTTTCTCACATTTCCTGGGCAGCAGGGAATAGGTAGAGGCCTCAGCTTTTGATTCAGGCAGAACTGGACTAGTATCGAAGGGTATTAGTCAGCTTTGCATTGCAGATAACTGTAATCATGTCAAAATGCTATGCTGAGTGCTTCTGGCTGATATTCTGATACTAACATAATTCCTTGGTGCAAATAAAATACCTACTGGGTAAGCTCAGCAGAGTATGTGCCCTGGGGAATGCAGTCCCCCCACACCCTTCCCTGCCTTGCTTTGCTATCCCAACTTGATATGGAAAACAGTATCGAAGCCTAGGGAAAATACCAATTACCTGCTCTGGATTGGTTGTGCACCATCTGAGCTGCAGGGGCTTGGGGTTGCAGGAGCATGTGCTGCATCTATGTATAGCATCTTGCAGGATGTGGCTCTTGTCCTGTAATTAAGTGCTGCAAGTCTGGGCAGGGACTCTTCCCAACTGGACAAGTAGAAATCAGAGTAGATTGCCTGAAAATAATGTAAGTGGTGGATTTTTACTGTTTCTAAGCTTTGCTGCCTATTAAATATCTGGATTAGTTTGCATAAAACCAAGCTCAATACATCTCGATCTGAAGTGTCTCTAGAGCTGAAATACAGTGGACCTTGTGTGAATCTGTGGATGCGAGTGATTAAATAAGTTATATCCATAAATTGTGTTGGATTTTGGTTGCTTATGCAAAGCTTTTGAGTTAATGACACTTGTTTTAAAAAATTCAGAAGGAAACACTGAACACTTTTTCCTACTTAGACCTGTGTTATTAGGACAAGACATGAATGTCTTTGCCCTTTAAATTTTAAATATGGAAAAGTTGAAATTTGGGGGGAAAACAATTTTGGGGCTGTAGAATATTTTAGAAATTACTGTGCAAATCTTAATCTCTGAGATTATCAATTTTGAGTCTTCCAAGTAGTTCTGTCAGCACAGTCCGCAACACCGCTGTTGGGGAACTTCTGAAACCTGAGGATGATTGCTGCGAAAGTGACTGTTTAGCATGGTGAATTGAAAGAGCAATGAAATAACATTTAAGACTGTTACACAACTCTATTAAAGCCCCTACTTCTAGAAGTTATCTGTCTGGGTCTGTCACATTGACTTATTGTGCCCTGGGTTTCAAAGATGCTGCTCTTTGGGTGTTCTATGTAATTTTGTGAATACAATAACTTCTTAAAAATCAGATTTTGATTAAAAGACCTTGAAGAAATTGCGTGTGTTAAAATAGAACCTCATGTTCTCTCTTCACTGTCGCAGTAGGTTCTCTGTAACTTAAATCTACTCCAAATCCAAAATCTCAGTCTGAAGTTACTTGCATTATACAGCTCCTCTGTGAGGGAATGTGAACTGAAGCAAGCAGATGGAGCAAACAGATGAGCAGACTTTGCAAGCAATATGAAAATAGGTCTTGAAAGGGGTTTTAGTGTAGGAAGCAAATAGAGCTGGATGAATAAGAATGGTACTCATAAAGCTTTTTTTCTTTCCGGCTTTGCTTTTTCTATTAACTTTGCTTTCTTTGAGTTTAGAATTGCCCTGAGTTTAAGGTCCTCTCTTTTTATGGGGCCTTTGCTTTTAAAACATGGGTGCTCTCTCTACAGTTGATTTTGTTCTTTCTCGGCAAGTCTTGTGGTTTGATTCTGTTACTATCCTTGTATCAATAATTTTTCCTTTGGGACAGAAGGTGGTCTAGAGGCAATACACTATGAAAACGAGATGGGCTGCACGTTCAAAATGGAGCTGATGAAGCTGTCAGCCTCTTTGCGATCTTATCAAGCCTGTCATTGTATGGATGATAAAATCAGCCCTCAAATTTCTGCCAAGTTTTTTTTCATTTCTCTTCTACCTTGCATCTGGACTTACTTCGTACAAAAGTGATGTACATAGATGCTTGACTTTGTTGCTTCTGTGCTGGAACTGTGATGTACAGGTCCTTGACAATCTTGGTGGCATGTGAAAGCCACATAACCTCATGGGGGAACTTGCATAACTCTCCAGAGCAACTTGTGTGCAGCACTGTGTATAGTAAGACCACTCTAGCAATGTCATTGAACTCACTGTCTAAATGTTTTGCTGTGAGTTGCCCATTTAGGTATCCACAGCTTCAAATCTGGAACAAATGTAGTTTTGAAAGCTAGTTCAGGCTGCACACAGTAACTATAATGTGAGAAGTACTGTGTAACCACTGGTAGAGACCTGTTACGGTGTGTGGAGCTGCAGGTGGTTTGAATTTTAATGCCTTAATTTGAAAGTATGATTTTGAAGAGCAAGCCATGAGTTGAGTGCCCAGTACTGTGTTCCTTCCATGTGCTATAGATGGCTGAGATTGAAATCTTTAAGTTATCAAATGGCTTTGTATTTGGCAAATCTTGTGTGTGATATGCAGTTTTAAAATGTAAATTACATATTTCTCTCCTTTTTTGTAGGGACTGGAGACATTGTTGCTGTCATGATTACAGAATCAAAGGTTAAGGAGATCCTGAATTACTTGGAAAAGAATATCTCTGTCCTCATGGCAATAGCAGTCGGGTCCCGTGTTCCTCCTAAAAACTTCAGTCGGGGCTCTCTAGTCTTTGTGTCAATATCATTCATTGTTTTGATGATAATTTCTTCAGCATGGTTAATATTTTACTTCATCCAGAAGATCAGGTATACAAGTGCACGTGACAGGAATCAGGTAAGGGCACTCCTCTTTGGTTTCTCTGTGTTCTGGAGGTGATGTTTTGTGTACAGAGGTCAATAGAGAACAGTAATGTCTGTCAAACTAGTGTTCACAGCCTCTTTGTTCCAAGGCAGAGCATGTTGCTGGACAGGGATTTTTATATAACAAAATGTTTTTATTCTGAGCCGCACCAGTACAAGATCTTATCACATGACAGGGAAGGATAGAACTGAAGAAAAATATTTCCATTTTGACGAGTAAAAGTCTAAGAGGACGATCCAGTTCTATGTTGGCTCAGTAACATGTACTGTGTGTACGTTGGGAATGGCCAGGAAAGTTAAACAGTAAATGAAATTGTATAGTATAGGGGAACACAGAGCTAATGTTACGAATTCCATCCATGTTCTCAAAGATAGTAGTTAAGGTAATTCAAGAGGTATTTCCAAACTATATTCTGTCGTGACTGTTAATTAGTGATCTGTGTTAATTTTCAGGTTTATTCAAGATTATGGTTAGTATGGACCACCCAATTCTCCTGGCTATGTATTTTAAGTCAAATTTAGTTCAGTGTGCCTTTCTTACATTCTTTTGCTATTAATTTAAGACCTGAATTAAATATGGCCACACTCAGAAATCTTGACTACATTAAGTCATCAATTCAAATATAGATTAAATGTTAAAAGTGAATGTTTTATTAGCGTGGACTTAATGGTGCACTGCCTCCAGAGTGTGCCTTGGCTTTTATCAAGAAGGTTCAGTAAGCCTCAGAAAACCACTGTGCTCTCTTTGCCTGTATCTGTCAATGCTAGCTTACGGAGCTGCTGGCCTCTATCCGTTGTCACCCCTCCTTCCCCCAATTTACAGCTAATACGCAGGAGCTCACTGTGAGGCAGTACTTTGGTGTATTGTCAAACCTAAAACAAATGCAAACTTAAAACCTCAGTTGTGACAAAGGATTTCCTTCTTAGCTTCTATAAATAGTATCTGATGCTGCAGGGTCCCATGGGCATCCTGTAAATTTTCCTAAGGATGTCATTCTTAAATGACCACGCTGTAACCAGTACTTAGTGTGGTCCCTTGGGGTGGTGAAAGTTTAAATATAACTGTTACTCAATGAATATCTGTGGAATATTAAATTGGGCCTTCGCTATCCCCATACGTGGTTCTAGGCTTCTTCCAAATGTCCATGTTTCAAAACAGTTGCTCCATGGGGAAAGGGCTTTTATGACCTGTTTCTTTCTTTAGATTTTTACAAAGGTCAGGAAAAACTTGATGAAAATTTTATGTGGTTTAAAAAGCTGAGCTTATGAAACTTTAATAAGAAGGTGGCGACAGCTAAAGCTCATTTTTAAAGAGCTTTGAGAGCTTTCGTGGAGAGGAGGCTGTACTGTTAGTGATGAAATAACTTGGTTTAGATGATGATCTTGTTTTTAAGTTATGTCAAAGCACACTTTAAAAAGAAAAATCAAAAACATCAAAACCATGCTGTGTTGTTTTGTAGATAGTGCAAGTAGATACTGGTACTTCACATCGTCACTCTCGTGCGCTTCCGCCAGGCGTGTGCAAGTCTTTTGCATATGGTGGTGCTTTTTCCATCAAGATAGTTCTGGGTTTTCAAAGCAAGCACATGCTGTGTGCCTATCCCCTACTGTATGAAAATAGCAAATCCTGAGCATTTCCAATGTTGGCATAAAAAAGTATTTGTTAAAATTAGAAAATGGAAGAGGTGGATCTCTTAAATGGGAGAGTACATAGGCCAATATGCTTCTTCCAGGACGTGTAATTGAGATTTGCTTAAATTGACCTGTTTCTCAAATGTTGAAGTTAGGAAGATATTTCTGTCTTCAGGAAGCAGTAACTTCCTCATCCCAGAGCATCCCCTCTGTTTCTGATGTTACGTTTCCTACATGGGTGTTCTCCAGTAGCTGGAACCGAGTATGTGATTTTTTTCAAATCCATGCTCTAAAAATAACAGGAGGTGTTCTGTGGAAACCACAGAACAAGTGTTTATGTAATTCTAGAATAACAGTGGTACACTTGGTTGTCCTGGGCTTCTGAGGTCTTTGTGTTTCTCAAATAAAAGCAGACACCTTAGTTTCAGTTTCTATGCAGAGAATATGCATGGAAACTGTACGATACAGGGACTATACCTTATGCAGGATTTGATTTTTCGGCAGTGTAGAAGGTGGGCAGAAAACCCACAAATTTGTTTCGAGCGATATGGGAGGTTTTGATAGGTACAGTTCACATTCTCGGAAACAGCCCATCTCCTTCAAAAGCAGAGTACTTGTTACATGGTGGAGGTGAAAGATTAAATGCATTGACTGGAAAAAGGGAAGTTTATGTAAGCCAAATCTGATGTCTCAGATACTTGAAACAAGGCGACATGAACTTTGTTCCACTCAGTGCCTTGGATCTGGAATCTTGTCCACCAGCTGGCAAACAGCCATTCTTTCTTGGTTGGGAACTGGGCATTGCAGTAGGAGCGAGCACTTGAATTGCAGAAATGATTCCTTCCATCCACCAGTGGTGGTCATAAAAACAGCATAAACAACTCAGAGCTTGGCCTCTGCATTCAGATTGAGGTTCATTTTGAAACAAGTGTTCATTTCAGCTTTATTTAAGTCTGTATTGGCTTATTTAGATTTCATGACCCATATTTTTTTCCTTTGCGAGATCCTGGTGGTTTCAGGTAACAGCAAGAGAGAAACTAGGTTACACTGAGAGCATCTCTTACGTCCCGGAATAAAACTCGCCTGCTCAGGGGAAAAAAAATTAGTAATAAGTCAAGCTTCAGACGAGAACCAGGGGCATATTACATACAGCATCCTGAATAAAAACCAGTATGAACAGACCATAATGGAAATCATCAGGAGGGCATGTTGCTTCAGCTTTTATCTTCTGGGGTGGGTTTTGATCAATTGTGTCGCACAAATATTGAATAATTTTTGTGGACGTTGATATGGTCCGTGAGTTTTATGCCTGTGCTTATTGAGTGCGTTTGTGAGATCAGCCACTGGGTTTTTTCTTCGGGACATCTGTGTGCTTTTGAGTGTGTTTTTTGTCTCATTGTGTTATATGTTGGCCTACTGCCGTAGTGTGTATTGCAATGTTAGCATTGGGCCCAAATAAGTCATTCTAAAGGACAGTAATGAAGCAGGACAGTATAAGGACAGCAATGAAGCTAGTTTATCAGGGTTAATTTGTGTTCTTTTATTTGTCACTTTACTAGCGTCGTCTTGGAGATGCTGCCAAGAAAGCCATCGGTAAATTGACAACCAGGACAGTAAAGAAAGGTGATAAGGTATAATAATAATATTTCAACATGGTAAATTTAAGCATCGTGTTTAATTTTGACTGGGGGAAACAAGCTCAGTTTTTCCTTTCTGCTTCTGATTTATGACCTTGCCTTCCTTATTGGAGGCTTACTTTGTCCTATGGTATTTTGTTTAGCTCTCAGTAGCAATGTATGCTGTTAAGTCTGTACATTTCAAAAGTGTTTTTCTTGCTTAAATACTACTTGCACTCCATCTGGCAACTGTGACAGTGGTTTTGTGTGCTGGCTGGCTGGAGATTTTCCTGGTTATAGTACAGAGGGCTAGCATTGTTTATGTGGAGTTCTGTGAGGTTAGAATCATTCCATATGCAAGCTGTGTAAAGTAAAAATAAGTTTAAAAGGCTGGTAATTAAGGACAATCTCTTATGTAAAATATGAATATCCAGTAATCCAAGGGGAGCATAAGCAGATACTTCATTACAGATAGTAAATGTTAGTCCAGTAATATTTGTTGCCAGTACAAGTATATATAAACTGAAATAGATGGTGTGTTAAGGCCTAAATTTTTTCCACTTTTAGGAGCACTACTGTCTTTGATTCTTAAAGGAAAAAAGTCACTTAACCTTGCTTAGTTTTTGCTCTTTTAATTTGCGAAAGTTAGGGAATTCTGGCTATGATTTGAATTTTAAGAGAAAACTCTTTCCTTGGACCTTTTCAGTGGGATTTGGTTATATCTTTATGGTGGAAAAATTTGCTTCCAGAGAGGAGGCAGAATGTTCTAACAAAGTTTTTGTTCTTTTTCCCCTCCCTATGTAGTTTTATTTCAAGGCAGCCCACTGCACTAAAATCCTTTCCGTGGTTTTGGGAGTACATATAGATAAAGGGAACCTTCACAAACTAAAATTAAAGATGCTGTCATTTGACAGCATAAATTCAGAACTGGCAAGTGACGCGCAGGTTGCAGTACAGGCAGCGTGAGGTGCACGCTCAGGTGAACAGAGAGTAGGAGAAAACCTGTCCTTCATCAGAGCAGCCCACTAGGATTCTCTGCATGCAGCACCGACCAGTGCTGACCAGGCAGTGGCTGTTTTGCTGTGATTCCTGACTGTGTCTTCCTCATAGATTGCTGGCATCAAAAAGAATGGAAAATGTTTGATGTCACAGGTCCAAACATTTTAAATCTGTATTGCTGATGCTGCACCTACATCCAAATGAAATCAGCCCTTTTTCATTAGACTCTTCTAAATTCTGATGTTTGGAATAATAAAATATGAATCATAACTTCTGGAAATCAGGAAGGAGAGGAGCCAATCAGTGATCCCCATCTTCATGTCTGGATAATAATTAGGATATGTCTGTAACTAAGTAGCAGACAAAAATATGGGGCTACTCTGAAATAATTAAAGTGTGCTGGTTCTGGCTATAAGAGAGAATTCCAGGATTCTTGTCCTGGAAAAAAATAGAACAAACTGAGTAAAGTAGAAGGTTTAGCTCCAAGCTGAAGTAAAGCCTCTAGGAAAATTGCCACTATATAGCAATCCAACTTAGTTTTAGAATCATCTTAGACCTCAGCTTATGTTTCAGATGATAATTTACCATCTCTGCCTGAGGGGAGAGCTTTGAATGTATGAGACATATTCCAACATTAACTTAAAAAAATAACCCAGTCATTCTTTTGTATCTTCATAGTAACAGCCACTTGGCACAATGGAGGTCATTTACTAGTCACGATTACTTTTACATTTGTCATAGCCTCAACTCTTGACTTGAAATTTCATTCTATTCATTTTAGGAAACAGACCCAGACTTTGATCATTGTGCTGTCTGCATTGAGAGTTACAAGCAGAACGATGTTGTTCGCATTTTACCATGCAAGTAAGCTAGTAAAGTTGTTTTGTTTGGAAACTGTTTTTTCTTTGTGCTCCTTTGATTGATTTCATGTAATATTTCAAGTGTATTGTGATTTACAAACACAACTGTTAGAAGTTTCCAGTCCTTGTAACAGCCACTGTATTTTAGACTATGATAGCAGAAGGTATGAAGGTGTTAATTTGGCACTGTTATGACCATAGAGATTAAACAAAAGATTCTGATTTTGAAGATGGGCAGTTGGGCATATCAGCAATGCAACTATTAAGATTGTAAGGGGGAGGTGGGAGAGTGGTGCAGATTTAAGGACTGGTCAGACCCAAAAACCTGAAGTATAATGAAACAGGTATAGCTGCAGCATTCTGCACAGTAGGTATGCAACATTGGCTGCTGGTTTCTGAAATAGTGTAGGAAACGGAAATGCAGTCTTTCCAACCTTCATACCTCCTCTGCCATCAATCAGCCACTGTGCTGTCATCTGTCTTTGATCTCTCTGCTGCAGTCTGTTCTTCACTTATGCCTGAAGATTTTTATTGGTGCTCAAAATGTAACAACTTCCTCCTTTTATGCCATTCTCTTGACACTTAAAGGTTTTCATTTTGTTTACATTCCACTTCAATTCTTGAGTTGTTTCAGGATACTTGCTCCTTGAGAGATGCTTTTAAGTACTTTTCCATGTGGTGATTGGTTTTGATGAATCCCTATGTTTTGGTAGCCTTAAGGATTAGCAAGGATATCTGTCCTTTGTATTGTGAAATGCAAAGATTTCTCTTATCTCCAGACACAAAAAGCACATTATGATGTATATATGCAGCCAAGATCCAGAAATTTGGCCTGTGCTTTGTATATAGTGTTCTGCCTGATACTCTGGAAGTGACAGTGTCATAGTGTTGGAGTCGATCTTCAGACATGCAGCAGCAGCACGTAAGAGCTCATTATTGGTCTTCTAAGTCCTCCTGCAGGCTGCTCTGAATAGCTGAAATATTTTTCTTCTAATGCATGATGAATTTCTAACATTATAAAGGGAAAACAGTGTTATATCTCACTGATGTAAATGTGTGCATTCCACTTGTGAAGCCAGAATTTTAGTTTAGTTTACTTTTCTCTATCTTCTTTATCTCTTAGACTTTGGGAAGTAATGACCTGTTTTAGATTCCTGGTGTTGTTTAGTTTATACACTATACAAACGTTTGTTTAGAAATTTCCATTAAAGTATTTGGGATTAGAAGAGTTTGGTCTAAGATAAAGATTTGGTCATGCAGATGTCTTTGCATTTCTTTTTTTACATATCTGTCATTTTTGCTCAAAGATGATGTCCTCTTGCCCTCAAAAATGTACTCCCAAGTGTTAACTAAAGATCCCAGTTATGTTCTGTATTGTTATCTCAAGTACAGCTTGCATCTGTGAATTGAGCCCTAGTCTTTGATTTGTTACATAGAAGATTACTTTGAAGTTAGAGGAGGAACTTCTGGAAATGGTGCACCAGTTTTGGACCACTAAGATGGTTTGATAAAGTGTCTGTTAAAAAAATCTTGTGTAGCTCAGGGTGGTTCTGTGAAGCTCAAGGATGTGGAATGGTGGTTCACAAATCCCACTCCTTGGTGCCTTTCTCTCGATACTGAACAGAGGTCAGAGAGATGTCCTTGCCAACAAATGGAGAATGAGTCTTCATCTGATTGGAAAGCATCTTCTCACTAAGCATAAGGCAGAGTTGGGACTAAAAGTCAGCTTCCCTAAACAACTGCCAGTGTCCAAGCAATTGCTCTGTTGTTGGTATCAGTAGATATGATGCAGATCATTTAACAAAGATGATAATCGATTTTTTTTAATTCCTTTTATTTTTTAATTAAAAAAAAAAATCAAAGTCAGTTTCCTTCAGACAACTTTGAGGCACAGTCCTGCAGATAGGAAGCTCCATGCTCTCAGGTATAGTTACAGGTGCTTCAGGGAGCTGGATGAAGGTGCGCCTGACTGCTATCTCAGCACAATCTCCCATATAAAGGAGACATCAAGGCTCTTGTATAGTTTTTCTGTTCTGTTTTTCGCAAGAATATAAGGTCAGTGGAGGCTCAGATTCCGTTCCTGCTGAAGGCCATATGACAACTTTCATGTTCACTTTGTACTTCTCTATTTTTAAATCTCACTTTTCATCTGCCACAGCTCAGGTTTGTGTTGAGTGCAAAACCACTTTGGCTAGGCAGAAACGTTGAAATGGATATGCTCCACAAGATGTTATATTTGTTAAAGAAGAGCCAACCAGTACCTGCAGAGGTGAGCCCAGTAAATTTCAGATTGCATTTAAGACTTTTCAGTCTTCAGCATTTGAGGTGCTTCTTTCAGAATCTTGTTTTGGAGGTTTAAACCCTTTCTACTTCCTGATACTTCAACCTCTCAGTTTAGTGCAACAGGCAAAGGTAGTTTAAAATGGAAAAGAAAAAAAACCCAGAGAATCTCAAGCCAAATGGGACATTTCAAGAAGACCATGGAGAAAATGGCTTGTCCATGAGGAAGCAAATGAAAGGCTTGAAGTTTTTCTTACTGTGCCTGGTGAGGAAGCTATAATCATTACACAGTAGGAGTCACTGGCATATGACATCCTTGCTACTTTCATCAATTTAGAAGTAGCATTTTCCTTTGGTACCACAAGTGTTCTCTGCAGTTAAGTGTAGTCTGCCACTCAGCACCTCAGCAGGGAGGAGTCTGGTCTGAGCAGGGACACAGCAGGCAAAACCTACCAGAAGCTGAGCAACTTGCACCTCATTCTGTAGTGAAACAAAATGTGATGTAAAGTTTTGTGACAGGTGGGGAATTGTGGCCAACTTAAAAATATAGTGAAAATGATTGCAGATAATGTGTTGAACTTTTATTATTTGTTTTGTGCTTCAGAGAAATATGTTCAGTACCAACAACCTATGGACATCCCTACAGCTTTTGGTGCACAGAGGCTACCATCTGTCTCAGGCTTAGGAGCCTGAGGAGCAGCTCTATCTTTTGTTAATATCAATGTGTAAGTTAAAAATGAGTAAGCAAATGTCAGAAGGATTCTAGCAAAAGACAAACCTCATGGACAATTTCCTTTATTCAGGTATTTCTACACCATCACACCACTGTGTCTAGTTGATGGATGGGCACTAGGTGAAAAGTGATCAGGAGGGGGTAGTGTAAAGGACTTGCAAGAGATGAGGGAAGGGGAGAGCAAAGTGACAGCCTAGAGAAAAGCAGAGAGTGACATTGGAAAGGGCAGAAAGTTGACCTGGGAATGAAGGAATTTACCAGGTAGGAAGAGATTAAAGGAGCAGTGAATACACTAAAATAGATGATTTTTGAACCCAGTTCTTTAATAATTCTTTTACTGGCATAGAAGGAGGAAGTGAGAAAAGTGACTAAGCCAGATCATCTGTTGATTCTGTGCTGCTGCAAATAGCTGCCTTTTGTTTTTTGGAAGCAAATTAACACAATAGCTCAATGCCATCCTTACTGCAGTGCCTCTGCACAACCCCTGTTTTCTCTGCTACCTGCTTGTGAGGGCAGCCTCTCATTTCCCCCAGCAATACTGTATTTGTGGAACACACTGAGACAGCTCTCCCCTGGTATTGTCTGTTGGGGGCACATATGTGGTGCCTTCCTCCCCACCACAGCAGGCCAGACATCTCTTCTCAGCAGTGCTAAGTGTGATGGGCAGCCTGCTGCAGGGAAGGAAGGACCTGTGTGCTGCTGGGAGGTTTGTACCCCAGGGCAAGGGGAGCAGTTGCCTTCAGCTGTAACCAAAGATGCTACTTTGCAGCAGCACATTGATCCCCTTTGGCGATATGGTGCACTGGGAGCAGGAAAGTGTAGTGAGCTCTTGGGAAATAACAGCTCATTCAAACCCTTCTCCTTATGTGATATGCTAATTCAGAGGCATTACAGTACCAAAAGAGATTTCTAAATCACTTTTTCTTTGTGAAATGCCACAAAGAAGCTGTGTTGTACAACGGAGTCAGGAATATGGTGTTTATTACGAGCTCGAGGGCAACTGGCTGGGGTATGCTGACACAGTGGAAAAATACCTGCAGGTCACCCATTTGGAGGTATGCCTGCATGAGAGACTTCTTCAGTGCTACTCGCCTGGCTGCTGGCCATGCTTCATCTAGCCCTGAGGCTGGAGGAGCAGCAAAAGCTGTGTCGCACTTCACTCCGTGGTGTGTGGCTTCTGGGGGACCATCATCAGCTCTGAGACCGAGACCATCTTGCTACGAACTCTGCGGATTGATGGTCTTGTAAGACAAGTGACAAATAAAAACGCAGAGAAGATTTATGATGGAGAATGCAAGGGCTGAGACTGAGGTTTAAAAATAATTCAGGTTTTTACTGTCTGTATTCCTGTGTCACTTCTCCTTAACTCTTTCAAGCAGAGATATCCAGGCAGAGCCTGAGCCACGATGATGGTATTAGCGAGCTTTTTAAGGAGTAGATAAAGTGCATAAGTAGTAGGCAGAGCCATGCTGATCTACATCAATAAATAACCTTTGGAGACCTGCACTTTTTTTGAATTAATTAATCTCCTTGAAGGTTTAGGAACTAAAAGCAAAGAATTAAGAGGGCACAAAATAGTTGTGGTGTTTTGGTGCATTTGAACTTTATCAAGCTGCTAATGACTCTTTCAAGTAACTCAGAGTATTTAATGGATGAATGTTGTCATCCGTATCAGTCACCTGCTTCACTTATCCGAGTGCTTCTACAGCACTGATTAGCTGATAATATATTAAAATTGGTTTCATACTTCTGTGGAGTCTTCATATCTGCTGTTTCCCAAAATATTAGATTTTCATTTTTGCCCTACACTAAAAAAAACAGTCTTCAGAGACTTAATAAGAAACATAAGCAACTAAAAGCCATGATTGCCCTAACATAGAAAAACATCTCTGTATGTTTCAGGAGATTTTAATCCATCTTCTACCACCCAGAATTTCTACATAGTTTCCTCTAGTTTTGTGAGTAATAAAGGGAATGCAGTAAGACCTAATAATGATAAAGTGAGTCTGTGTTTTCTGCAATTATGAGAACAGTAATCACTGTACATATCCTGTTTTTCATGATTGCTATATTGCTAAAAGAGGCAGGCCAGCAAAGTGACTGAGATCCTCTAAGTTTCTATTCCTGCAATATCTGGGTTATAGCGAAGCAAAGTTCTCTTGCTCGCTGTCCATCTTCTATTGACTGTAAGTCTGTGCATCATTAGTTAACACAGGTAGGAGCCTAGTATGTTGATATATTTTAGTCCCTCCATCAGTCTTAGGAGCCGCAGACAAAAGTTAATTACATACTGTCTTTTCCATGTTTGTTAGCAATTTTAGGAGTCCTTTCTCTTGGGCCTTTTTCCAGAGATTTGAAAGAGAATTATCTGATAATATGCCTCATTTGGTCTCTGGTTTTGAAATCCCAGGGGGTAGGGAGCAAAGAAGTCTCTGACCCCATGAGGAGTTCTCTGAGGCATAGAGCAGCAAATACAATCTGAGAAGGGAGACACCAGAGTATTCTCAACTTTATGCTGCCTTGGGGGCATGCATGACCTCTTACAGATGGTGCCGGTGTCTCAAATAAATGTTGAGATCTCCTTATTCTGCCACTGCCCCTTGCTTGCTGGTTTCAGAGCACAGCTCTTGACTGGCTAAGCAGCCCTTGTAATTGCTGCACTTTGCCCACCAGGCTATCCTGTGCGGGTGTGCCTGCGCTTGCTGGCTTTTTGCTTTGCAGTCACTGCCACTGGAAATGAAAGATCTGGGTTCTTATTGTAGGCAGTAGTCAGACTAGGTTATGAGTAGTTGCTAAAGCTGTATTGTGTGGAAAGTCTAGTTATACCCATTTCTGCTATGAATATGCTCTGATAAGTTTCTTTGCCTTTTTGAAAGCCAAGAATCCTCTCCTAGGTTCAGCTGTAACAATTATTTTGTTCCTTTCTAGCAGCTGGTGCAGTGCTGTGTTTCAGCTTTAGTCTGAGAACAATGCTGATACAACGCACTGATGTTTTAGTTGTTGCTCAATGATACATACTCTGATCAGGGACTGTTCAGTCTCTCACACTCTGCCAGTGAGGAAGGGCACAAGAAGCTGGGAGGAAGCAGAGATGGGACACCTGACCCAAACTAGCCGAAGGGGTATTCTATACCACAGCACATCATGTGCACTATAGAAACTGTGGGGAGTCACCTGGAAGGTCCAGATCACTGCTTGAGTTGGGCTGGGTAACACTTGGTGGGTGGTGAGCAATTGCATTGTGCATCACTGCTGTTTATTGAGGTGGTTTTTTTCCTTCCCTTTTTAGTTTTATATTCTCTCCCCTTGTTACTTCCCTTATCATTATTATTAGTAGTAGTGGTAGGTTTATATTTTAGGTGTTGAACTATTCTTATCTCAACCTGTGGGGTTCACATTCCTTCCATTCTCCTCTCCATCCCACCTGGGGTGGGAGGAAAAGGGAAAGTGAGTGGGTGGCTGCTTGGGTCTGAGTTACTGGCTGGGCTTGAACCACGACAAAGCCATTTACTTTAATTCCCTTGCTTTAGATATGTTGTTTTGGTCTCTGCGTAGTATTTCCTTATTATATTGGTTAATATCAATCCCAACACTGTTATCTTTTTGTTTGTGTATGTGACTTAAGATTTTGTATGCAATGTAGGTGGCTGTTCAGACTGTTCTCAATCTCAGAGTTCACTGCTATGCAAGTAGAAACCCGGTTTGCCTTTTCATCCTTGAAAGATTCTCCTTTTTTTGTTTGTGGGGTTTTTTTGTGTTTCTCATGGCCATTATATGATGATGAATGTGTTTTCCTTCCTGGTATCAAGAAATACTGGTTGTACAGAAAGTTTTCTTTTTATTTAAATGTGGTAATTATAAAAGCCCTTTCTAAATCAAACGTAAATGTGCTTGGATTGGTTGCACTGACTTTTGAATAAAAGTGACTGTTGATCAATCTGTGTTCTTCCTGCCCAATTTATGGCCAGGTTCTACATAGAAATTGAGTGAAAACTTTATATAAGGTTAGAGTGGGGACTTTGTTACCCTAGTTATTCCGCCCATGTGCATACTCATATCTGCAATAAAAAGGGAAGTGAAGAATCCTCCTTTTAAGTGTTTCTTCCTAGTTGAGGTATTAGTAAAGGGTGGCAACAACAAGCAAGAGGTTTTGATTTTATTTTTTTCCTCATTGCTGTCAGTGCAGAATACTGACAATTCTAGAATTTGTTTTGCTGCCTAAATTTGAAAAGCAGCTATCTAAAGGTTTGATGAAATAGTTCCCATTATGTAAAATAGAATTGCTCGCAAATTGTTTGTGTGCTTGTCTGTTCTTCTAGGCATGTTTTCCACAAAGCCTGTGTGGATCCATGGCTTAGCGAGCACTGTACATGTCCAATGTGTAAACTGAACATTTTGAAGGCACTGGGAATTGTGGTAAGCTGCACTGTTATATTGTGGATGAACTGGTTTTGCAGTTAATAACAACATACCTGGAATTTTAGATGAGGGTATGGTAGGATTTGGTGCATATCGTCATTGCTCACAGTGGTAAACCATACAGGCATAGCCTACAATACAAGCCTGTTATTGTCCCTTCCTTGAACTTTAATCCTTCTATCTGCTTCTTCCTCTACTTCTTTAAGATGGAATGAAGTCACAGCTTCAGATAGAAGTTGCTAATTCATGTTCTTCTCTGTTGTGCGATCTGAGGACATCCATAAAGTGTGTATGTGTGGGTTTACTCCATTTATAGGTTTGCTACATGTAGCGTATTCACCTTTGTAATGTGGAATTGCTTTTTTCCTTCCAGCCAAACGTGCCATGTACAGATAACGTAGCCTTTGACATGGAAAGGCTCACCAGAGGCCAGCCAGCAAGCAGGCGATCAGCTCTCGGTGATTTTGCCAATGACAGCTCTCTCAGCCTGGAGCCCCTGCGCACCTCTGGGATGTCACAGCTTCCACAGGATGGGGAGCTAACGCCAAGGTCAGGAGAGATCAACATTGCTGTGACAAGTAAGTTTTCTTTGGCTTCCAATACTCTTCTATGGTTTCTGTGGCATGTGGCACTTGCTGTGCTGTAGCTCTTTGCTGCAGGGCCGTGGTGAAAGATTTCCCTGCAGGAACAAAGGTGACCTCAGTGTCTCTGTAAGAGGCGTATGCTCTGTATTGAAACTGATAACTCTAGGTATGACAGTGCCAACACTTCCATTATTAATGGTATATCCATTTAGATCTGCATGCAAAGAACACTGGATGACCTAAAATGGCAACAAAATGACCCTCTTGAATTTGGTAACCAGTATGAGAAACTGGGTTGCCAAAATCATTATTTACCCTTTCAGAATACTTAACATGCCAAAATTTATAATATTTTACTTGCTTGCTATTTCTGTAGAGACTTTTTCCCCTGAGAACATTACTGCTGGAATCTTGATGTCTCTTAGCAGATGGTTTTTGTCCCAAAAATTGTGAATTATAAAGAAGTATTTGATGTATCAACATTTGAGTATTGTCCAAGTGGTTATGATATCAGGAAACTGTTCCTGCACTGCTTGCAAGCTCTCATCCCTAACAACAGCATGGGAAATTTCCACTCACTGGATTTTACCTAGGGTTTTTAATGTGTGATAGCACTACAGTGAATACAATGTCTGGAATTGCATAATTTTTCCATATGCTCTAGAGTCTCAATCTGATGGTTGCTTTTCTGTCTGAATTGCAATAATAGAATGCATGCAGGACAACAGTCTAATTTCCTCCTTGTATTTTGCTGACGTGCATCTGTTATCTGGATTTTGAACTTCGTGACACTGTTTGCCACTGATATATGTGTAAGAGGCAATGTAACTGATGCAGTCCATTGGAGTGTTTCTTTAGAGGCTGCAGGGAAGTAAATGTCTTGTTAAAAAAATCTCACAAAACACATAATCTGTATCCAGAAGTGTCCTGATCTAAGAAAGAAAAATCCACATATAAAATCTGGGTACTTTACAAAGCAAATAAGTCACTTTATCATGCAGTGTTCAACATTTGATTCATCTTTTATTCAGCTCTGTTGAACAGAGAGCAAATCTGTTGGTGTGCTGCTTTCCTTGCTGTGAGTAGGGAAACTGTAGTTTAACTGAAACTTTTCACTGATTGGTTTTACAGAAGGTATTTTCACTCAATTCCCAACTGTAGCACTGCTCTTGCACAGATGGTCTGCCAGGATAAAACAAGCGATAATCAGTAACAGTTCATTCTGACAGTGTTTATAAAATAAGGCTTTAGGAAAGGCTGCTCAAATGTTTGGATTTTATGGGTGACACATGCATTCTTTGATGCATGTGAGTTAAACCAAAAGCCATATTCAACAAACATGTTTGTATTCTGAACTATTGCTATGTGCCAAATTGAACTTTGAATAGTGAACATCTTATAATAGCCTTCTTTATACTACTTTTTATTTTTTCAGTGTGTCTGCATGTATGCACTAATGTTGAAATTACTTTCCCATGTTGTATTCCTGTCAATTTAATTGAATGCTCTAGTGATGTTTTACTATTGGACAACCTAT
>JAOEHY010032415.1:0-18154 GCA_025447955.1 Psilopsiagon aurifrons | reverse complement strand
GGAAGACACGAGTTAAGTGTGAAAGTATATTGGGTGTGCTTATGTGAAGAACCACATCTCAGCTAATCTAAACAAACCCTGACAATCATCTTTCTAACTTGGGGGCGTGCAGAGCTTTCATTACATTTCCCCTTGTTCCTGCATTTCACTTTACATTAAGTAATTTTTCTTTATCACTAACCCTTGGGAGCAGCCAGGAAATATTGTTGTGCCATGCTTTTTTCCACACCTCTCTCCGCTTCTTCTTTGCTAGCCTTCTCCAGTCAGTAACTCTGTGGCTAACCTCCTTCTGCTTCACCTCCTGGTGCCAGTCATGGCTTAGAAGCCTCTTGCCTTCCGCCAGTGGTGTTTGAGGGGAATATTGGCATCGCTTTGACATAAGCCTTCTCCCACGAGTGATTTCCTCCCTTTCCTTTGTCAACAGAAGAATGGTTTATTATTGCCAGTTTTGGCCTCCTCAGTGCCCTTACACTCTGCTACATGATCATCAAAGCCACAGCTAGCTTGAATGCTAATGAGTAAGTAAAAATTCAGATGTTTCTATATGTTTCTGGTGGGTGGGTGTCATGGAAGCATTGGGAACAAATACCAAGAAATAGAAAAAACATAGTTTTCAAAGAATCAAATGCCTTTTCTGCATTTCTCTAATGTAAGTCTCTTTCTTAACAGTAGGTTCCAAGATAACATTTAAATCCCTCTTAATTTATATTTAGCTGTATTGTCAAGGGAAATCTTCTTGCTAAGTGGCGACATGGAACAGGGAGAAGAGAGAATATTTATATTTAGGTTCTGATCAATGATCTAGGTAAACATTAGATTTCTGCTATTAAATGTCCATGCTCAAGATTCACCTGGCAGAGCCAAAAATTACTCCTGTCAGTTATCTTTGACAGTTTTCACCTCAAAAACATAGTCAAATTTCATATTAAGTAAAAATAAAAATCTGCATTCCTAGTTGGCACGCATTCAGCAAAGAATAAGGGTATTTAAATAGAAAACTACCTTGTTGCTTTCAGGAGAGGGAGATACAAAAGTACCCAATACACTACTGTTTCTTCTCTCTTAAGTGAAGGTAGCAGACCAGCCTTCTGAGCTCTTATTGTAGTATGCTTAAGAATTGTAGTCAGAGGAGTGCTTAAAGACATCCATGCTTTCTTAATTCTTATAGACAACTCAGTGCCTCCGTTCAGATAGGCTGGGCAAGAAATGACTCTAGCACCTGACTTTCACTCTTTTTTATAGTTCTGTGTAGGCAATTATAAATCAGTTCTGCAGATCTATTAACTGGGTCCATCTGGTGTATGGAACATCTGGGCTCATGATACATATTTAATCATTATTTATTTGGGGAGGCGAAGTGTCAAAATCTTTCTTTGTCTCAGGACATCTTGATACTTTCCATTAATGTGTTGATCTCTTACCAAAATTGGGCTAAGATTCAAAGGCATTCTCCTGCACAGCCTGGAAATGTAGCGTTATAAACATGATTTTTTAATTACAATTTTTTAGATGAGAAGTGGTTTTTGGTTGGTTTTTTTTTTTTTTTTCCTTTTATTGCTGCCTGGAAAGTATAAGGTGTCCTCAATAAGATGGAAGCATGGCTAATAGTTTCCCATGTAAAATTTTAGACAGCTTTGGCTCACCTTCCTCAGGAGGGGCCATAAGTTCTTGCAGGTTCTGGTCATCAGGGACTTTTATTACCATCAAGTTGCAAATCGTCCTTTCCTCCTCTTTTCAGATGCTGACTCCAAAAGGGGTTAATGAAAAAAAGTTTTAGACCTTCAAACAGCCCTGTCAGGTCTTCTGATTTATTTATTTTTTCCCATTTGTCAAAATCTTAGAGTTTCCACTATAGATCAGCAGCTTGGCAGCAAAGCTGTTGCTGAACATAGTTAATCTGCACTGAAAAATAGCTTGGGAAAGCAGGGAGCAAGATGAGCTGTGAAACAGGAATGACTGCATTTCTGTGCATTTCCACATCATTAGGAAGGAGAGAAGGAGCTGTAGCCCATGTAGTATCATCCAGATGTGGGCACTGATAGGAGTTGCGTTTCTGCCTGCCTTGCAATTCTTCTTTTTGTTGTCTTTTGCTCAGTGGGATCTGGGTCTATTTTTACTGAAAGGGCGAGCTTCTCCACACTGGCAGAGTTAGGGCCTCCAGCAAAGTGTTATCACAGTGATGTTTCTTTAGTACAAATAAAGGATGTGCTGATGTAAGGAGAGAGCTCCTTTCCCCAGTGCTAGGAATGAAAATATGAGCACATACAAGGCTTTACTTTGAGGCAGACTTAAGAAAACCAGCAACTGCAGAAACCAGAGCTGTCAGAAATCGCTTATTCATGGAACTGAGGCACCTAGCTGTAGCCTTCATCCTCAACAGCTTTTCAGCTGAATCCTTTGGGATCTAAGCAGCCTCTACAAGTGCTGCCAGTTCTACTACTCATTTTAGACAGTTTAAAATGTGAATATATGACACTAATCCTTAGATTTATTGTTTGACACCTTATGTTCCCCAGTGCAGACTAAGCATTTCCTGTGCTGAATGTCATGCCAAATACATGGCAGCTCCCTCTCACTGTGATTTCCATTAAATGTCGTAACAGCATACCTGCTTTTTATGCTGTTCTCCATATAAAAAGCAATGCTGGCATACCCTACATTTGTTACCGTAGTGTTTCAAGTGGAAGCTGAAGGTCTTTTTCTTACCAGAAAGCAACAGTAGCAAGAATGAGGCCATGTAATATGCTGATGCAAGTAAATGTGCCAAATATTCTGCATTAAAACTCACCTAAAAACATGTCCTGATCCTTTTTTTTCCCTATGTCCTTCCTGCAGCTTAAATATTTATTTTAGAACACTAGTTCTGGATTGTGTATATATACCTATCTACCTCTGTGTGTATGTTTGTGCATATGTATATATACACACATATATGCATTTTTAAATAGTCCCTGATAAAAGTAAACAGTGATAAGAGAATAAGGAACCAGCTGCTTTCTCTTGGACTTGTAATATTTGTAGACTATTACTATTAAATGAATTAGGTAGTGATTTAAAGGAACAAAATAAGCAAACTGTTGTTGGGAACAAGAAGCAGTTTGAGAAATTGCTGTACAACTGCTTTAAAGTCCAAAAAGCCCAGATGTTGGATAGCACCACTGAAAGTTGTCAGTAGCAGATGGAGTTTCCTCAGAAGGTCAGAAGTGCTCAAGCCTTTGTCCTGTCTGTTTTACTGGTCATGTAAGAATGATGAAAGGACCTCTTAATGCTCTGGCTTGTGTAATTAGTCATTTCTCACTAACTTACTTTTACAGGATTGATTGATTTATTTTAGTACTGGCAGTATTAACTTTAATATAAATATTTTGTTCCTCTTTGTTTCTGCCCCACAGAGCAGAATGGTATTGAAGAAACGCTTTCCGGCCGATTGCCTTGGAGAGAGACACCTATTTTTATGCATCATTTATCGATCATGCAGCACAAGCAATTATTTAGTACATTCTATTTTTTCATAAAATTGCTGATGCCAAAGCTTTGTATTAAGGAAAAAGTGAAGAAATAAAAAAAACCCTTTAATTATGAAATCCTACTGTGTGAGAATTGTATTTTTCTTGGACTTCCTGTGTTAGTACTTAGGTCTAACAGCCTTTTGTACATTTTATATGGTGCTTTATTTCCTTTGAATGGTTTCATCTTTGCAGATCTCTATTCTTCTCCTTTTATTTTGGGACACACAAGCCTAACAGGTGGAAATCTCATGCAGTGCCATTCTCATGATGCCACCCAGCACAGGAATGACTTTCTAGAGTACTATAAGCAATTATTCCATACCAACTTGTTAGGGAAAAAAGCTGGGAAAAACATTTTAGTATATAATATGCTTACCTTGACTCCAGCTGAGAATGAATTTGAAATTAGAACATTTTCCCCATTTCTCCTCCTGTAACACTCCTGCATCACACTGGGAGGTTTGCAGTGTGATTTTTGTCTTCAGGTCAGGCATTGCTGAAGGTTTGCAATGCTGTTTTCTCAAAATACAGATCATAACCCTTTTCTGTCTTTTGCTTTTTGACAAAAGTGAAGCTCCCCTAAACCACTTCTTTCTTTACCACATGAAAAGGTAGCTTTCCCCTGCTGTGAAACCTCCTTTCATATTAGTGGCGGAGGTTAGTTTTTGTTCAAATTCAGGTTATGAAAGATTGATAATCGTCCTTACTGTAATGTAGAAGCTCTATGCAAACATGTCCCTTCTTGCAGAGGGAAAGCATCTCTCATCGCTGTCCTCAACTCTGGCTGTTTCACGCATGTTTGCTTATGCAAGCAGCATATGAGTAATTTCACAACAGTCAGTTAAAACATGTGGACCTGATTCTCATCCAGATGATAATGCCAAAGTTAATGAGATGGGTAGATGAAGATAACAAATCAGTTGATAGAAGCTAAGGCCTATTCTGCTGCATTTGGTTGGTTCTGTTGTTCTTGTATCAAGACATAGACATTTGAAACGTAATACTTTCTAATTTAATTAAATGAACAGAGGAGCAATCTTACTTTGATTTAATTTTTTTTATGTACTGGGAAATAAAGGATTTAATTTAATTTTATTTTTATGTATAGGCACTTTCAGAATTTAGGAACACAGCCAGAGTCTGCATTAAAATAGTTTCTTAATTCTTGTTTGTCCAGCAGCCTTCAGCTGAGGCAGCTTTTATGGCAAGAAATTAAGTATGTGATGGCTTCAGTACATTTTGTAGAATTCTTTTCAGCGAGTCCTTGTGAAATTCTGAAAGAAACATGAGAACAATCAATAGAGCAGTAAGTGCATCTTTAATAATTAGAAAAGTCCATTGTACCTACTCATGAAGAGGGAAAAACCCCTCAAACTGTGTCTGAGGTCTGTTTCCTTGTAAAATGCAGCATGTGTCAACTGAGCGTTGTTGCCAAAAATGGGGGAGTGTGGTTAGAGCAGGATTTAGGGTACAGGCTATGAAACGAAAGGTGACCTATTTTTTTCTCACCCATCTCTCAGCAGCAGTAGTAAAATTTTGCTAAGTTTGTGCTTGTCTCCTGAATCCAAAATCACAAAGTGCTTTTTAATGCTGTGGGAGGGATGCTCAGGCACAGCCTCAACAGCGTGGTGACCCAGATGCAAAAGGCACCACAGATATGTCCAGTTCATGTTGCTTTTGCAGAACAGCAGCAGAAAGAGAAGTTGAGTGATACTGAGAACAAAATGTTTGACAGGAATTCTTGTGCGTTTCCTTCTGTAGAGGATTTAAATAACCCAGGATCATCCTTTTTTAATCTTTCTTTTGAGCCTCTAATAATTACCTCAGCAAAGTGTTAATAAAGAAAACAGATCGTATCTGCTAGGTTAATTGCAGGTCAGGTTGGCAATGCAAGTTTATCCTGTTAATATATTCAAAAATGGGCTCTGCATCGTACCAGAAACTCATTTTTTGACTCTGGATAGATGGAAGGAAATACCCAAAGTGTTTCATAGACTTGTTTAGGTTGAAGAAGACCTTGAAGGTCAGAGTCCAGCCATTAACCCAGCCCTGCCAAGTCCACCACTAAACCATGCCCCCAAACACCACATCTACATGTTTTTTAAATGCCTCCAGGGATGGTAACTCCAACACTTTTCTTAGCAGCCTGTTCCAATGCTTGACAGACCTTTTGGTGGAGACATTTTTTCCTAATATCCAATCCTGGTGCAGCTTTAAGCCGTCTCCTCTTGTCCTACCACTTGTTACTTGGGAGAAGAGGCTGACTCCTATCTCTCTACAGCCTCCTTTCAGGTAGTTGTAGAGAGCAGTAAAGTCTTTGCAAACAACAGGTCCAGCAGGCACCTTTCCTTGTTGGCTCCCTCGCCAGCTGTGTAAGGAAGTTCTCTTACACACACTCCAGGAACCTTCTAGACTGTTTCCACTGTATTGTGTTTCCAGCAGACATCTGGTAAGTTGAAGACCCCCACGACAACAAGGGATAGCCATTGGGAGACTTCTCCCAGCTGCTTATGGAGTATTTCATCTGCTTCTTCATCCTTGTTGGGTGGTCTATAGCAGCCATGATATCTACCTTGGTTTTCTCCCTAGTTCTTGCCCATGAGCACTCAACCTTATCATCACCATCATTAAGCTCTTGACCATCAAAACACTCCCCAACACACAGGGCTACCCCACTGTCTCTCCTTCCTTGCTTATCCCTGCTGAAGAGTTTACAGCCATCCATTGCTGAACTCCAGTTGTGCAAGTCATCTTGCCATGATTCTGTGATGACAACTATGTCATAGTTTCCCTGCTGCACAATGGCTTCCAGCTCCTCCTGTTTGTTGCCCAGGCTGTGTGACTTTTGCTGCCTGCCGTGCTTTCAGATATCCACATATGAAAGATGAGTAATCTTCCTCTCATATATATTGTCATAATAGTGGAAAGGAGAGGAGCTGGTCCCTCTTTCTAGACGTTGCAAAGATGGCAGGCCCGAACTGACAGAAGAGTATAATAGGATGTAGTTTAAGAGGGAGTAGCAGTGTCTTGCTACACAGCTGGCTTCAAGGAAATGGTACTTTATGAAATAATCCTGCTCTCTTGTTCCTTAACCAAGAGGATGTTTCAAAGAGATTGAGATAGGGAGTGCTCTGATCAGATTTCTGCATTAAGAAGTCATTGTGCTGAAGGAGCTGTGGAGGAACTGCAGTTTGTGGCAGGAGCTGGCTCTGATTAATGACTAAGTGCATTAAAGCACTTTCAGATGGACAGGGAATACCAGGTGATACTTAGTCCTGATGCACCTGCAACGCTACAGCAATGCTGTCTCTTGAAATTTTGGCCTTGGTGTTGTGCCCGCTCCGGTAACATTCTATGGGAGGCATAAAGATCAATTCCAGACTAGTATGTTTCTTTTCAGACTCAATGCAAGTTACCTGAAAAGTTTTTATAAGTATACAATGAAGAGCAGTAGCAGAGCACACTGAAGGATTCATCTTCCTGTATTAAAACTGAATGCAGTTCCCAGTTGTTTTCTATATCAAAGGGATAAAGTTTGATCTGTCTTGGTAAGTGCAAAATAGGAAGAGCAGATTCATAAGCTGAATTTGGAAGTCTGGATCTTTCTACTTGTCCTTAAATTACATTTATTCACTAAATTTATCAACTGGACTGATGCCATATTTGTAAACTTAAGAGGAGCAATTCTCTGCCTTAAGCCGAGCGTAGCTGGGTCACTGTGCCCTGCTGACTCTGTTTTTCTAAGCCATAAATTGTGGGCAAAGATAGCAACCTGGTTATTAGAGCTCCTGAAGATGGAGTGTTGAAAAGCACTGAGCAGCAGCTGTATTTTCAGCACTGGGCAAGCTGTGCTGAATGGTAGAGGGACATTTAGGACAAGAATGAATGATGTGTCCCAAAAGTGGTATGCAAGCCAAGAGATTTGTATCTGTATGGAAACATGCAGCCTCCCTGGAAGTGGGTGGCTTAAATTGCTTTTGCCAAGAAGCAAGAAAACATCCCAGTAGAGAGTTTGAGAGGTGTTGGATATACAGTGTCTGTTCCCGGATTAATTTAAAACACTTGTCAGATGACCTGTCTGTCTGGTGATTAAATCTGTCCCTTGAGTCTGCTGGAGTGGAAGTCTGGGCGCGCACAGAGGAAATGACAGCCTGGGCTGTCTGCTTCCTAATCCCTTGTTTGATTTTTGTGTAATAAAAACAAAAGCAACACCAGGCTTTCAGAGTCCCCTTTGTTTCGTTTCAGTATTGGCTGTTCTGTACATAGCCCTCAGCGGGTGGAGGAAGGGGAGATGAAACATCCACTATCCATGGCTTATTCCAACTGCAAGCTGAGAGTCATCAAAAGTTAAATTATCTTGGCCCATGCCACATTTCAAGAGGAATCTTGAAATCAGTTTTATCTGGCGTAGATACATGGAACCAAGTAGGTTCAGGTTGGTTGGTTGAAGACAGACTATGACCAGCCAGAAGTCATAATTTCAAGTTTATGTTCTCTTAAAAACTCAACCTTTTTTAAGTGTTGCCAAGTCTTAGAACCCTGTAAATTTGGCTGAGGGTTCATATCTAGAATGTGGGGGGTTGTCACCCCCTACCAACTGCTTCTGTAAAGTATATTCCGACGCAGTACATTTCTTCCAAAGACCTGTATATATGCTCCTGGCAGAAGGAGCAGTTCACTCCTTTTGAGTTGCAATGCAACTACTAATTTCACTCATGTTTCAGTTAACTACTTGCAAAGTGAATTTGTATGGAGCCCATCTAAGTGTCCTTGGCTCTTCCAGCCAGTGCTGTTTTGAGGCCTCTGCTTGGATAAGTGGAAAATTAATCCTTGCTTTTGCTCTTTCAACACTTCTATGCATTTGATTATAATTCTAGCTTTTTCTTTTTAATCCTGTGGCCTCATTTTGGCTGGAATTGAGTTAATTTTCTTCTTAGTAGCTGGTGCAGTGCTCTGTTTTGGATTTAGTATGAGAATACTGTTGATATCACACCAATGTTTTAGCTGTTGCTCAGTAGTGCTTAATCCAAATTGAGGACTTTTCAGTTTCCCCTGTTCTGCCAGTGAGGAGGGGCACAAGAGGCTGGGAGGGAGCACAGCCAGGACAGCTGGCCTGAACTCCCAAAGGGATATTCATATCACAGATCATCGTGCTCAGGATATAGACTGGGGGGAGCTGGCTAGGAGCAGCTAATCACTGCTCAGGGATGAGCTGGGCATCAGTCAGCAGGGGGTGAGCAACTGTAGTGTGCGTCACTTGTGTTTCTTGAGGTTTATTTCTCTCACTCTTTTTCCTTTTATTATTACTGCTCTTGTTATTATATTTTACTTTATTTCAGTCATTAAACTGTTCCTATCTCAGCCCCCGGGTTTTACCTTCTTCCAGTTCTCCTACACATCCCACTGGAGGCAGGGGGTGGAATGAGTGAGTGGCTGCATGGTGCTTAGTTGTTGGCTGGGGTTAAACCATAACATCCTAATAAGGACTTCTTTTTTTTCTTATCTGAGACTCTGTCTTTTGGGTGAGGGAGGGAGGAGAAAAAGTGTTCTGCGCAGTAGCAGTTGATTCCTTCTGTCGTACCTCTTGTGAGCTCTTTATTTCAGAACAGCGTAGGCTGGACTCAACTTGGCACAGAAGGGAGGATTCAAGCACCTAAATTCTGCCAGGGCTAAAACTGCAGTCCCTGAAGTGTCTTGCTTCATTGGTGCCTGAAACTGGAGGCACCTTGGTCTGCTGAGTGCCTTCTCGATGAACTTGGAAGCTTTTCAGTTGCTTCCAATTTGGCTCATGTGGCTGCCTGGCGTATTGTAAGCTAAGCAGCCTTGCTCCCAGCTAGTCCCTCTTGGGATCAAGAAACTGAGTAATGAAACGTTTTGGCCAAGGGCCTGATCTGATAGATGCTTTCAGTTCGTACAGCTCCTTGGCTGGGCTGGGCTCCTTGCAAAACACATCTGTGGCTTTGGAGAGCCACAGTCATGCCAGGCCACCAACGGAAAGCTCTGTCAACAGCCACTTAGTGCTTGGTTTGGGTATCACCACTGTTGTAAGAGAGGGTCTGCTTTGGTTCTGTGTAAGGAAATACATAGGTGCCTGTTTCTAGAAGGTGACTCCAGGTGGATGGAGGTTGCTGAGCTCTGGCAGAGGTCAGGCTTTCAGCAGCATCAGTCGGACAATCCTTGGTGACCTCCTCCCTCAGCCTGCTCATTTCTTTTGACCCCATGGTGGAGCATTTTGTGCTGGTCACGGCCCAGGGAACTGGGCGCCTACCAGAGGTTTCTGGGTTTCTCAAGGAAGCACATGCCTGCTTTACAAGGCTGTAAATCAACAGCAAGCACCAAGTGCGAAACTCTGGCCTGCCCCAGCCTTGCTCAGACTTGACCTGTTTTGTCTGAAAGAACCATTTGAGGTGGGTCTGGTCATGAATATGGAAAGCAGTTGCTTTGAACTGGCAGGGGAGCACACAAATGGAGGTGAACTATTTCGTATGGCTGCTGCTGTTTTTTTTTAACTTTTGTTGAAGGGTGGCTATTTTTTCCATGCACACTGTGTGTTACAAGGATGCTTGTGGGCATTGTTCACCTGTGATCCTAATGGGGTTTTGTTCTACCTCTTGTAGGCAGTCACTTCTTTCATCGCAACTCTCTGTCCCCTCGAAGCCTGGTCTACGAGAGCGAATTCTCAACCATCGAGCCTGCCTTGGACATGTACGACGAGAACAAAACCTGAAGGGAATCCATGCTCCTTCCTGGCCCTTTTTCTGTTTTTTTCATTTCTCATTCCTATTGTTGTGTACTCTTTCCATGGATCTCCTTTGTCTGAAGAAGAGCTGCTTTTTCCAGAACACGAACCCACCTTCTCAATTGCAAAGACGAAGACCAGCTGTGGTGGTTTCTGAGGGTGGCGTCTTTGAGCTGACAAAGAGCTGTGCGCAAGCAAGGTTGTCTGATGGAAATTGCTGAGTAGCAGCATGGGGAGCTGTGTCGGTCCAGCTGCGGCGATGCAGAAGAGGTTTTCCGGTGGTCCTAAGAGTTTGTGTTGGATTGCAAACGCGTCTCTTACACAGGCGTCTGCTGTTCCTATTTGTTCCAGTTGTCCGGATGGTGGGGCAATGTCAGAAAGGGAACTGGTTGTAGAGGAGATGGCCAGTGACTGGTAAAAGCACTCCTATATCTTGGTCAATCCATAACCTTACTGTGAAATAGCCCCTTCTAAGAGGGACCTTTATAAGTGCATTGAGTTTCCTACAACCCATGTAACCCTGGATAAGAGCAAGCCAGTCTGACGTTAAAGCTGCAGAGAGGACCTGCGTTTACAGAAGGATTTCAAGGAACTTGGTGCTTGGATTTTTTTCTCTGATTTGATTGAAGACAGAGAAGAACGATCTGGACAGAATATACTTTTGGTCGTTCCGTGTGCTCAAGTCAAGTGAGTCTCTTCCTATAGAGAGGACATTCACAGAACCAGCACTTGATCTACCTGAAAACCATAAGACTCTTTGAAATATGCAGGAATCTAATTAGCTTTCTTTCTCACTTAACCTTTTCTTGGGGGGGGGGGGAGGGAGGGTGGTGGTTTAAAAAAATCCACCGACTTTTTCACTGAGGTTTTTTAAGAGCCAGCATGTTGGCATTACACAGAGAAGAAAAGAGGTAAGCTTCTCGTCCCGTCCTCCCGTTGAGGTCTGCAACAGTTAAATGACAAACACGTTCTCTAAGCTGTGCCCTTTCCCACTGACATCAATAACGGGAATGCAGAAAGCAGCAGAAGAAAGCAAAGCAGCAACCGCTTTGAGACACTGCAGGAAAAATCAGGTTTTGGTGGTGTGTGACAAAAGCAGTGGGGAAGTGAATATTGTCTGCAAGCTTCTGAAAGAGTAATGCAGAAATGGAGAGCAAGAGAGGAACCTCTTGAGTTAAGTCATCCACAGTGTCCCTCAAATGAGCAGACGCGGAGGAGCGAGTGCTTCTGCTCCACCTTTTCCTACCGGACAAATGCATAGCTGTTTAATGAATGTTTGGATTTCTCTCCATTGCAGTCTAAGTTACTGTAGGCATAGAAACACATTTGTGTCCTTGTAATGTGAAACAAAACTTCACCTTCTGTATAGGAATCTTGAGAAATCAGTTAAGCCAAAAAGGAAGGTAAGACATTACCCTGCTGCATTTTCATTTCATCCGCTTTCGCTACAAGCGGGGGAATTTCCCCTCCTTTATTATGTTTTCTAATTGTATAGCTGTCTGCTTGACGTATATCCTTACCTGAAGAGTGGTTTGGCTGTGTCTTTAACACGGGTGTTTCAGAGAAGAAGAAAAACCCAGCTCTGTAAGATGAGGAAATGATCCTCGTCACCGAGCGTGCTTTGACTTTTGTTGCTGTGCGTCAGCTTTATTTAATCTGATAATTCAAGAGTGGGTGGCGTGAAGTGTAGGGAGGCTTTTCTCTTAATACCCACATTTATATTTACCAAATGCACTTTTATTGTCATTCAGCCCACTCTAGAAATATGCTTAAACCCCAAAAACCTTTAAAGAGCACAATTTTAACACCCACTTTCTCCTACAAAGCAGAAGTGAAGGTTGCAGAAAATGCCAGCCGGTGGTTTGAGCGGCAGCAGGTCGTGGTCAGCACCCTTCCTCTTTTGCAGATGTGCAAATGAGGGCAGCTCTTGACAGCATCAGCAAGCCCAGGCAGTGCTCCCAGACTCAGCCTGGCTGAGCTGCACTCAGGCCCGTACAGGGCTCGGGGGTGGCAGAAGGGCTGATTGAGCAACCCCTGTTTTCATAATTCCATCTGTGCAATCACAGCAGGCAGACACGTGAGAGCAGGGCCTTCCAAAAACAAACACCCAAGAGAAAAATCACCAACTCCCAAGGATGTTATAAGGCCGCTTATTATCCGTGGTGGGCAGCCAGGGTACAATAAATCAACACTCATCTGGGTGTTCGTGGTTAAACACGTTGATCTCTGACTGTCCACAAGGAGCACATGTCCTGTGCACAGTGCAGAGCTCCCCAGTGTGGTTTGGGTAGGACAGCCTGGTGTAGCACTGTGCAGGGTGCAGGTGCTCAGAGTAAATCCTTCTTGTAGGGGCTGCCTCAGTCCAGTGCAGGAATTTGCCCCAAGGCCACTGGGCATAGTTTTGTCATGAAAACAAAACTGATGTTTTCTCAGCTGTGACTGAGACCATTTGAACCAGCCATGTACCAGAGTGTCCAGAAAAGCTACAAGAGGCATGGAAATGAAAAGAAACGCTTGAAAGTACAAAGGCCCCAAAGACAAAATAATAAATAATATCATTTTTGTTTTGTAAAATCTTATTTCTAACCTAACATCCTGGTTTTTAGCAGGGGGAGGGAAGGTTTGCCTCTGTGGAGATCAGGGTCTGGTATAGTGATATAGAAATGGATATGTGATATAGCAACTCGGATAAGGGAGTTGATGTTTCTAATTGACATCCTGGATTTGGAAAATCTATCAGCACTGTAAAAACAAAAAGCTAGTTCAAACAATTCATCCCTACGTACATGCTGGGACGTGCCATAGCAGGCATTCTACTTAGTCATACTCAGGATGGGGAGGAGGCACTGCAGCAACATGGGTGATTTTTCTGGGCTGCACTGGTAAGTTTGAGGTTTTCCTTTTAATATTAATCCGTATCTAAAAAAAAGCTTGATGGGCATTGTTGTTCTGCTGCAGTGGTGCTGTGTATGGTTGAGTCATTTTGTAGAAGTAAAATATACTGCAATCTACCAAGAAATGTAAGTGCCAGTAACTTGGGAAATCATTTCCAAGGTTAAAAAAAAAAACCCAGTGCTTTTTAACAGGAAGCATTAATTTTCTGACTTTAACATAAATATATATATATAAAAGCTTTGATCTCCAAGTGTTTCCCTAAAATGTTTAAACTCTAGCACTTCACCTTCTCTTTCCTGGCCTCCTGTTCTATGAGAGTTTTGCATGTTCCCGTAAGTCATTGGTAAAATCAAGGTTTGCTTGTGTTCTTAGAGGATAATTGCCAGTAAAAGAAACAGGCTGTAAATGTGCTTTTTACCTATAATACTAACAGTAAGTATTAAATTTGAAGCATGTTAAAATTAACTTAATGACACTTATGATTACTCCCTCCAGTGAGCTCATGTGTTGGTATCTGCACTATCCCCCTGCTTCTAGGATGCTTGCCTTGGCACCTGAGGATGCTATAGGAATATCCAGATATCTACATAAGCCAAAGAAAGGCCAAAAATAGTTAAATAAATGTTTTTTAGGACTATGTTATGAGACTTTTACACACCTTCTGTTCTCTTTAAACACACTCATGTAAGACAGTGCAAAGGCTTGGGAAAGCCAAGAGCTTTAACAGCTACTGAAAAGCAGAGGGAAGTCTGCAGGAGGCAAGAGCCACGCTGATGCTCCAGGACTCATTTAGCCCGATTTAGGCTGGAGATAATGCCACAGTCATAGTTCACGAGCTGAAGAATGAAGGCACCAGGGTTGAGCTGAAGTTCAAGCAGCTCTGCAGCCTGATTACTGGGGGGTGAGTTAATTGTTAAAAGTATGTATTGTTTTGCTTAGCGAATAGTCATCTGGGGTTTACAACAAAGTAAACATCATGGCAATGCACAAGCCAAGGCACAGTGGGCAAATACAAGAGCCACGGGGCTGCTGCCAGCCCTGTGGGGTGGGCAGAGAAGGGCAGAAAATGCCTTGAACTTCCCAAGTGAAGCTTTCACTCCTTTTTCACTCCATGTTACACATCCATAGGTGACCTAATTTTGCAACCTGAGCAGTGCAGAAGAGTGCATGATGTGCCATGACAGCTTGCATATGTGCTGTTATATTTAAAGATGCCTTCACTTTTTCTTGCTGCACCGCAGGGTACTGCTGTAAGGGCAGCTCGTGCTCCAGCACGCTGGGTGGAAACTGCCGAGCAGGGGAGGGATGAGAGAGCAAAGATGCTCCAGTTAACCAGATTGGGGGGGAATCAGGAGAAAGGTAGAGTGTGCTTCTGCAGGTTGGTGCTCATTTCTGCTTTGTTTCCAATGTCTTTGGAATAATCAAGAGGAAAAGTGGTAGCCCACACCACTTTCTCGTGGGATGCAGTGACAAGACTGGGGCTCTGGCTGGGATTTTGCTGCCAGCATAGGGTCACAATGCTGTGTAACCCCCAGTCAGTGATGTCCTGACCTGATGGCCAAAACCTCAACATCACTGGGGCCCGTAAGGCTTACCTGGTGAAGCTGCAGTGCTTTGGGAGGTGAAACACACTTGCATGAGCCTTTGCAAAGCAGCACGAACTGACACCTAACTGACACAATTTACCTGGGTGAGTTGTTCAATCCTTTCATTCGCCTGCTCTTTCTAAATGCCTGCAGTGTTCCCAGATACTCTTAGTTCTCCCCAGTTGATCTCTGGCCTCCACCCCATGGATTACTAGTGGTTTCCTCCTCCTCTGGAGAGCCAGGTGAAGGTCCCCATTGTGCAGGCACTGCCATCCATCCAACCTCCAGCATCTTCTTCACCACCATGCTGCCACATTGCCAGCCAGCCCCTCGAAGGGGATTCATTGGTCCAAACCAGCATCATGGTCTAGTGGAGCATGGCGATTCCTGGTGGGTTGGTTTTGGCCAAAGCAGGCTGTGTGCACCATGGGTGGTTGTTGTGGGATGCTCATTCAGTGGGTCCCTGCATGGAGCGTCCTTTCGTTCCTCAGCCCACTAGCCTCATGGAGATGCCCAGATGAACAGAGATAGATGTGTAGGTTGTGCAATAATGTCTGAATATTTATTCTTTTTGTGGCAATAATGTCTAGGGTCTCTGGGCATGGGTGCACTATGGTATAAGGTGTTGCCCAAAAATAGTCCCTTTCTTGAAGAGTTAATAATTAAGTATTTATGCAAAGTAAGAAGTATATAGGGTTTTATTGTAAGATGAAACTATTTAGAGTAGTTTTGTTGCAAGGCTGATTGCTGAGGGGGGGTGAGACAGTGTTGCGCAGCTGGGACTGGGGTTTCACAGCTCAAAAATCTGCTGGTTGTGCATATGAAGCTCCCTTGCTCCTGCAGGTCATGGGCTATTCCCTTCTTCTCTTGCATCTACCTGCAGCTCGCTGCAGCTGAGCCCCTCGAGCAAGAAACCTTTTAGTCTTTGCCCTGAGCTCAGCTTCATGTGTTTGCTGCATCATTTGCCTTTTGTTTGCTGCCTCTCATGTGCTCCAGGGCTCAGCTTGGCTTGGCTCTGACTTGGTCTGCAGTTGCCCAAACCCCTCCAGGGGACAAGAACCATTAATTCCCAACTGAGCAGCTCTGCTGGGTTCTGGAAATGGCATCGCACTGCTAGATTTGCTGCTGGTCTGCGATGCCTGTGTCTGTAACACCCTCTGGCTGTCTTGGGCAGTAAAGGCTGTACCTGCCCGCAGCCTTTGCACGTACCTGGGCTGCACTGGGAGGATCACACAGAGAGCAGCTCAACAGCTCAGCTCAATGCTCCCATGTGCCAGTACAGGGAAGTCTGGGCTTGAAATTAGAGTGGATTATCATTGCTGCTCTCAAGCTAGGAATGTTTAATAGGGGGTTTGAGGCTGCTGAAGCAAAGCTCCTGTTTGCAGCTTTGTGCATTTCCTGCACTGCAGCCAGCAAGGCAGCGTCCCAGCCTGTCACTAGACAGAGCCCACTTTGTGCTAGTGCTGGAAGGTGCTCTGTGAAAAAGAAGCCTTCTTGGTTGCCACCACAGACTTTTTCCACCCCTTGTGTCTGGACTTAACTCCTAGCAGTGGTAAGGTCTGTCACACTAATTCTGTAAAGGGGAATAACCGTTCTAAGCAAAGTTACTGATAGCATTGTGCTTCTGCTTACCCTATCAGCCCTGCTGCAGTTTGCAAGTAGATGTTTAACACTCAACGCTTCTCATGGCCTGCTTGAGGCCATGGCTGGCTATGCATAGAACATACCAGAGCTGGATCATTTCATCCCAGCAGAAAGGGGACACCGAAACCTTTGGGCCTTCAGGTGTGGGAGAGTGCAGCAAACAACAACAGAAAGAACCATTTGCCTGCTGTAAAATGAAGTCTGTTTTGGCTGGCTCGCTGCAAGGTGAACCACAGCAGTGCGACCACACAGCCTGAAAATGCCAGCAGCTACCCGGGGTCTGGCTGAGGAATGGGGACACTGCAGGGACACAGGCACGGTGGGTGGTGCGGTGCCCTCCAACAGTCAGATCCTCACAGCCCTTGTGAAACTGTAGCTTGACAGCAGCAGAACTTCTTGACATGTGTTGATGTAAGTATAACACTGTATTGTAGTTACGTGGTATATGCCAATATGTTAACAGTGTATACCGGTTAGTTAGGGTTTACTAATGTACTACATTTCAATAAAAAGCAATTTAAAAATACGGAGTGTGAGCTTGGTGTCTGTCAAAATGCAGGGGGTGAAATCATCACCCAGTGACTCCAGTCCCTCCAGTATTTCTTATATATATCGGTTTTATATATATAGTATAGAACAGCATTGACAAAGGATCCATTTTCAGAGAGGATTTTTCCTACTCTGCCATAAATACTGCTTTATTTTCCTATAATAGTGTCTGGAAATCTCAGGCCATTAAAAGCCACATGGTTCAAAGCAGTTTATGAATATACAGGAGACACTAATCCACCTTCCCACAGCATTTGTCCCCTGACAGATGGCACATAGTGAGCAGGAACAGAGATAGTAACACAGAGAAGGCTCCTTCAGCATCTTCTGCCTGTGCTTGAGCCCTTCCTGCAGCACATCCAGCCTTCAGAAACCACCGTGGGGCTCCCAAACACAGCCATGCCATTGTGATGAAGGTGGAGCCCTGAAAAATGAGCCAGCTGATGAATAGTTATATTACAGTAGTGTACAAAGGCTCCAGCAGGGATTAGGGCATTACACTAACACAGAAGATAGATCATCCCAGGGTTAAAGGATTTACAGGCTAAAGAAAACACGGCATTCCCGCCTTCCTGGGAGCTGGGTAATAATCTCTGACATGGTGAATGTCAATGTTTTCTGCTCCTGTAACACTTTTAGTTTGCAGGGAGACTTTTTAATGCCTCTTGAAACAAGAATAGCGGTTCACTGAATTACTGGGAAACCGATCTGCGGACGAGGGATGAGAAGAACCCACATCTGCCTTCCTGTTTGCTGCAAAGATCATCCTTGGACTTCACCACAAGCCCTGTATGGGCTCCAGAGCTGCAAAACAAGGGCTTAAATAAAACTGGCTGTATCCCGCTACACTTGGAGCTCCCTGCCAATAAATTACTGCATAAGCTACAGTGGGAGGGAGCATTTCAATAATCTGGGTTGGCAGCAGCTTCAGTGAGTCCCACGGGGCTGCGCAGGAAGATGAATATTCACTTGCCTGGTATTTTGCCATATAAGCATATTACCCCGATCACACTTGAACCCCCCTAGCAAAGGTATTTCAGCGCAGGGTGCCGCCGAGAAGCAGAGGAGGGGACCCCGACTGCCCCCCGAGGACGGCGCAGGGAGGCGGCAGTGGACCCTCCTGCAGGGACTGAGTCTCGAACCCGCGTCCCCGCAGCCTGGCACCTCCCCGCTGCAGGGAGGGGGCCGGGACGCCAGAGGGCGCCGTGGCGCCGCCGCGGCCCCGTGACCCG
>JAOEHY010032414.1:0-12200 GCA_025447955.1 Psilopsiagon aurifrons | reverse complement strand
TCCGTAGCCCCATCATAGAAGGCCGCCAGATTGGTCAGGCAGGATTTCCCCTTAGTGAAGCCATGCTGGCTGTCACCTGTACTCAGTTTGCTTCATGTCCCTGTGCAGCTCTGGTCAAGGTGCTTTCTGCAGACCCATTGTTTCCTTGGTAATCCACCATCTCTTGATTTTTGTTCAGCTGGTTATTTCTGCCTAAATATAGTATTTGGCCTTTGCCAATACAGAATTGCAAACAGCCAATCCCCAAATTTTCTTTCCAATAATTGTTTCAACTGGTCAAATTTCGGCAGTGGTTTGACTCTTTTTCTTCTTTCCTTCCTTAAATACAATGTCCAGCCTTTATTCCCTCTGCACCATTCCTTATATGCCTGAATATGATACTTTAGTATCATATTCAGGCTTTATAAAGGTAATCCCTATTCTATGGCCAAAATCATTAACAGAAATGATGAGTAGTGCCAGAGCCAGCACAGACCCTTGAGTAATCCCTTACAATATATCTTTCTAGGGTGAGTCTAAGCAATTGATAACTGTTCTCTAAATTATTTTTTGGGGAGATCATTTTGGCATTGAGTCTTGAGAAGCTTCATTTAGACTGTGTTTCCCTCACTGTTTATGAAAATATCACATGGGACGTTGTCATAACCCTTGCTGAACTCAAGATGTATGTCATCTATTGCTTCTTGCTTCACCCTTAAGGCTGAGAAAAGAACTAGAGGCAGGATCATGTATCACAGGAGATCTAACCCAACCTAGTATCATGTCTGGGGAACAATGGGAGCATGAAACATGTGAAATTCAGCTCCCAGAAGGTCCTGCAGGGCCTCTGTGACAGAGCTGTTATGGTTTCTAGCCAAATATTTTTCAGATTTTGAAATTTTTCCATTTAAAGAAAGTGCATGAAGAATATTTTCTAAATGGCTGTAATGCACTCCTAGACCTTGTGTGTATGGGTTAAATAACATCATGCCCTACACTAGACTGAGAAGTTAACTAGCATTCTGAAACACTTGGTCCTTAGTGTTTGAAAAAGTGAAGTATACGCTTACACAGAAACCTATGATGAAAACTTTGCTGCATCACAACAGGAGGTGACAGAGGTGTGTTCAACATTTTCCTCGATATTAAACTGCATACATTTTGTGGTCACTTGTAGCCATATCCGGGGCCCAGTATTCTGATTCTGTAGTAGACTATCAAATAGAAATGTATCCTTAAGTCCCCCACATCCTTATTTGATGAATCCAGGTGACTCTCAAAGGGTGTTGCCCTGCCATCACAAAAAAGACAGCATACTCTATAGGGAGCCAATTCTGACCAGCAAACAGCTAAATGGCTCTTCAGAAGTACAGCAAACATTCTGGTCATCATATGTGCTCCTGTTGTTCTTGTTCGGTCTCTCGATTTTTGTAGTACCTTTGGGACGCTGTCAGTCACTCAGTCCTGAGTTTAATTTGGAAGAAGCACAACATATCCTGGAGTTTTCATATTCAGGGAAAGGAAAAGGGGCAGGAAATAGTCCTCTCAGCTTGAATGCTGTATTTCTGGTTAAACAAAACTAAGGAAGAACAAATTTGAAAGCTCCCTATCAATGTTACAACACAATATTATTTCCCATCTTCAGTCTACTTGCCTTAAAGGTGACACAGATATGAATGCCAGGAAAAGAAAACAATTTTATCTCCCCAACAATAATTTCATTTCTCCTTTGAATGGGAGAAACACTGGCTTAAGTAGGGGTAGGTTTCATATGGGAGCATTCATATATGATGCCCTGTATTTAGCTAGCGGTCTTTCAAGGTGGCTTCTTGTAATACATGAAGGTGCAGAAAGAAACAGCTTGAAGACAAGGGCTTTTGACTGTTGTCTTTGTTTTGACTGTGTGGGGACAAAACCACTGGTTGGAGAAGGTGCTGATCTCTGTTTCGCTTAAGAATGGGCAGCTGCTCACTTCAGACTGAAGCCTGGCATTTCTTATTGTTCAAATAAACTTGCAAGGGAAATGACCTGCATTGAGAGCACAAGTGGAGAGGGATGCTTCCATCTGAGTTTATTTTGCTTAGCGGGTAAGATCAGAAGAGGCCTAAACAAGGCTCTTTATTTTCAGCAACACTGATCAAGTGCTTTGAAGTAAGATCCAAAGAACACATACTCTCTCCTTCATCCCAATTAAAAAGCAATAAAGGCTATTTTCATTTTTTTAAATATTGAAGGTAGGATATCTGCCAAGAAATCTCTTTTCTTTCATAGAGGGGCAGATGTCAAATATTGTGAGGCCACATCCTCATCTGATGTCTTCCAACATTGCTCCACTGAAGTTTGTCCAAGCTGTTGAGCTGTGCTGCCTAAATGCCTGGCTTCTCATCTGGCAGTGCCATTCAAATATACAGCTCTGCAGAGGTCATGTGCAAATAATGTATTTAGAGATAATGGCCCAACTCATTTGAGCAATTTTACCCAGCAAATGATATGACCTCCTGCTTTTTGGTGTTCTCCTCTTCATCTTGAAGGCTCCAGCAGCACAAAAGCTACACTCTGTGCAGAGTAGGAATCACGCCATGATAGGAAGGGGCAGTCATTCCTCAGGCAGGTCACTCTGACCTTTTCTTGGCGCCTGCACAGTTGAGAAGGAAGAAACATCCTATCTCCAGCTAAAATAGGGCAGTTCATAGAGGGAAAAAAGAAAAAAAAAAAAAAAAAAAGGCGTTTTCCACAGTAGAATCTATGAAATCAAAACCGTCACCTGGTTTACAGAAATGCGTGTAGACTTTCAGTTTTAGTCAGCAGTAATGGATCCAGTTAGTGATAGGAGCAGCCTACCTTATTGTCATGGAAGACAAACTTTTTTTTTCTTTTTTTTCTAGTTTCTGTGACTTCATAATTAACCACAGATAGATATATGGGACAGGCTTTGAACTAGGACTGGGCCCTAAAGCAAGTGAAGCACTCTCACACTGTTTCTTCTTTTGCATCTTCTGCCCTCTCTTTCTGGAGGGTGAAAAGAGTAATACAGCTGTCCACAGTGGAAGTGATAAGGCTGTTAGCTCAGGGACAAGAAGCAGCCAGAATGCTCTTTGTTATTCTTAGAGGTCTATAAATGGTCCTCCCACTTATCCTCATGTTTTTCAGTGACATGCTCATTGGATTCATTGGAAGAGCACTGGGTTAAAGCCAGTATAGGAGGAAAGGCAAAACAAAAAAACCACTACTGCAATTTTAAATTGGTTCCTAACAAGAAACAAAACCCTATCTGAACCTTAATCTAAAATCTGAAGTAGATTTGAATATTTTATGACAACCTACAGGCTTTTTGACAGAGATCATAATTTGCTGCTGCTCAGGTGTTTTGAACCCAGTGAAGAATAAATTCCTACAATAAAGTACTTGACCTTGTATCACTTGTTGAACACAGCTATGGACAAACAAATACATAAATAAAGCTTCCAGTTTCTAGAATCCAAATCAAGCTCTGCTCTTAGAGTTAGAGCCAGAAGCTGTGCTAGCAAAATACAATGGTTTTCAATAGCCTTTTTATCCTGTGTCAGGTTCAAGTGGTATAAATGCAATTGTAGAATCACAGACAAATTTAGATCTGAAGTCACCTCTGGGGCTTATCTAGTCTGCCTGCTCAAAGAAGGCCCAAATTCAACATTAGCTCAGAATTTCATCCAACAAAGTTCTGAAAATCTCCAGGGATGGATGTTCCAAGTCATCTCTTGTCAGCTTGTTCCAATAATTAACTGCTCTCCCAGAGATGAATGTTTTCTGTACATCCAGTTGGAATTATCAGTGTTGTAGCTTGTTTCCATTGCGTCTTATCCTTTCACTGTGCACTCTGAGAAGTGTTTGGTTCCACTTTAAGTACAAGACCCTTCAGGAAGTGGAAGATGCAAACAGCTCCTCCCCTCTCTAGTTTTCTCCTCCCCGGGTTAGAAAAACTCTGTTTCTTCAGCCTCTTCTCATATTTCATGTGCTTTAGGTTCTTAACAGCATTTCTTGGGACTCTATGGGTTGCCAGTATCACCCTTAGATAGGGTGGCACAAAAGTCAACTTCATTGTATTTTAGATGTTGAACCAGAGCAGATGGTCTCTAAATTTTGTAAGTTTCACCCATCACTTGCTGCATAAGGAAGTCTTCTAGATTGTTTACTTCCTCATTTTACTATATGTTCTTCTGATATTAAAATGTTGAGGAAACCTAAAAAAAGTAATCTATGTGATTTTTAAGCTACTAGTGACCTCTGTACTGATAACATCACCATCTTGCATATCTCTACTCTGTCTGGCTGGGGATGAACCCTGGTGTTGCCCTAAGATAAGCAAGAAGAGTATCAGACCCATAAACTGCACGGGAGACCAGGAAGCTCTTTGGTCCACAAATTCCTCTTCCCCCCAGGCTATTTCTTTCTGAAGGAAGCCATTGATCTTTGGCAGCTGGACACAGTTGGGCATTCAGTCAATCTCATTGACAAGCTAACATAAAACAGTGGTAAACAGCCTCCAGTGATCTTTGGGAAGGGCTTCTTGGCTGGAGAAGCACAGATTCAGCATTCATTCAAACTAACTTTTGAGGAATTTTTTTATTACAGGAAACAACACTGATAATAATCTGGGGAATCTCTGTCAAGAGAGAGCCTTTGGATTATCTCAGGACAAACACATCCAGGCAGGAAATCCCACTTGGTTTTGTTCACTTAACAAGATCTTACAGCTCTGCAGAAATAACCTGTTATTTATTTTTTTTTTTTTTAATGGAATTTATGGTGAAATAAAAAATGTTATTTAATTTAACTTTGCATAAATTTGAATGAGCACTCCCAGGATAGCCTGAATATCAGAGAAACCTGGAGATGATAGACAGCAAAGTCTTCCTAGGATCTCCCTCAGTCTGCCCTTGACAGAAGGGCAGACTTTTTCCAGTCTAGTTTTATGTATTTGAAGATGCAGGGAAGACATTGTTCCTCCGAGTAGTATCAGCAAACTCCTCCTGACAGCCATACTGTTTTGTAGGTTTCCTTTCTCTATCCCTTCTTATCTAGTCTTCAGGCACCCCAGTGAGTTTGTCTGTCCTCCATGGTACTTGCACGCAGGCTTTCAGTATCTGTAAGTAACTGCAGTGTCTCCACACTTTCCCTAGATCACTCTGTCAACCTAAGCAGTTCCAATCCCAGCAGAAGACTATTACACATCAACATTGCAGCTTTGCCAAAGCCAGCCCTAAAGGACTACAAGACGAATGGCTTTACTAGTTAATATGTACTGCTTCCTCCACTTCTTTTATGGAAGTCCAGGTCCATCCTTCAGGTGAACACACATTGGCCAGGTGGATTGAGCTGTGCATGTCCATACACCGTTCTTGCTCCCACGTCTTTGAACAGGCTGCATGCAAAGAGACAACCTTTAGGGACCTGTGCCTAGGTCTGGGTTCACAGGGTGAGATTATGTGATGTTCCCTCTGATGATACAGCACACAACTCTTTATCCCTGGGAAGGGTTGTGGAACAGTGGTTTTAAACCATCTTTATGCCTTTCCAGCCGCATCATACTCCAGGAGCTGGAAAGAACTGTGCTGTGACAGAGGCTGAAGTTAAGGCAGCCTGGCCAGACATGTCTTCTGGACCAAAGTGTAGCTTAGAAACTCCTCAGCATTGTAGACAGAATTTACACACCAGAATATACTAATCATCCCCAACCTGAAATCCTCCATAGCAGATCCTGAGAGGCAGCAGGTGTACATGCCTCCATGACTGGGAAATTTTTGGCCAAGTCATACAGCTGTGATCCTCTGTAGGACGTAGAGATTATCACAGGAAGAAAAATCTCACTCAAGTTGCTCCTGGATTGGGCAGATGCTGGAAATTCTCAGTACAGAAACCGCTATGCCATAACCTGGCTAAAACTGATATTATTTGCATTATCTGCCCTCTCCCCCTATAGCAGGTTTGCCGCCTTATTCCTCTGAACTCTCCTTAGTTCTTTGGATCAGGAGAAGAGACCATAAACATTGTAAAGATGGGGTGGACCAAGGACATCTAAGGAATTATTGGTGCCATTTCTAAGCTCACCAAACTCACCTGGGAGGTTTCTGTTGCAGGAGGAAGAATTTTGAGGCTTAGTCTGATTGTATGAGCAAGAATGTAATAGAACTGGGTGTCTAGTAGGACTTTCTGGGCTAGAGAGTAACTGTATTCTTGTGAATAGCTGTGGCGACTGTAGCACAGACCATATGGCACAGTAGGAAGGGTTATATAAGAAGCTGAGGATGTTGTATGCACTGCACTAGCTTTTCCCTCAGCAAGCAAGGGCAGTAGGATGGAGGCTGAGGGCTTCCCAAGGTTCTCTCAGCCCAGCTCACCTAATTTGAGCACAGGATGCAGGCACTGCTTGGTGAATTGGTGGGTAGAAGGGCACTCACATTTTTGGTGGCTTTGAGGAATGGACTAATCAGGAAGAGATTGCCAATAGCAGACCAAATCCTGCATTCATGGACAGTTTCAGCAGGCAATGCTACTAAGTGGTCATTTTATGCTTTTGCATTTTTTCAGCTTTAAACTGATACAGTCTAGTCTGTGGATACAGGCGCACATTTATGTATTGATTAATCATCTCTGCCTATGCAGACTGCACGCTTGATGACTCTTCCCCACCAGTTCAGAGGGCAATGAATTGCCTGTGATCTAACATCAGAAAGAAAATGGTATTATGTTCTCATTGCATATTTGCAGGGGAGAAACTGATTACGTTACTCAGACCTGTGGGATCAGGCTCTTTGCAACATGATATGTGTGTGGGTGAACTTGGCCAATGAGGCAGCCAAGAAGAAAATTTACTAGCCCACCCCTGAAGAATGTGATGGGACTCCAGGGGATGGAATCAGGGGCCCATACAAGTACTTAGAGAAGTTATTAACTTTTTTTGTATTTCAGTGCTAGAATTTTAAGCCTCATATCAATTATCCTTCAGCAAAGAGTGTTTTACTGTGGAAAAACAATTACATGCATAGTGGGAGCTCTCCCAACTCTACACTGAAGCAGCAAGCGTGTTGAAATTTTAATGAAGACCTTCCTTTCATGCAGGGTTTCTCAGGTGTTGAGTTAAACTACTACTAATAAAAAAACAAACAAAACCAAACACAAAATACAAATACATGCCAAAACCTAAGTCAAACTTAATTTCAGCATGAGTCTAAAGGTCAATGTCTTCCAATATAAAGCCCCCAATTCTGAAATATCCGTGACATTCTGAGGTGGGAAAGGGGCAACATTTGCAAAGGTAGTAGAAAAGGGATATCTTTTATGTAACCAGGCAGGTAACAGCCAAGCTCCTACTCAGTCTAGTTGTCTTAATCCTCAGCTGATGTTAAAGGAGACTGACAGGGCCAAAAGGCAAGCTATTCAAATGAGATACATCCTTCTTAGAGTTGTGCCAGCCTCCCTCAGCTGCCACCATGCAGATACAGGCAACTTAGGAAAAGGTGTTTCTATTTACACAGCTAAATTTTGACCACTTGAGTCACAGACATAATGAGGTGTGGCCCTTCTATTCACCAACAGTTAACTTATGTTGGAGCTTTGACTTTGTTTTCAGCAGAGTTTAGAAAATATTGATTGCTCACGTTACCTCAGTACCACTCAGGATCTAGGACTGTAGGTCTTGCAAAAATATGCATTAGGCCCTACAGTATCTGGTGGAGTCTTTCAACATCTGGGCTGGTGCTCTGTTTTCAATGTCTTGAATTTTGTATCCAGAATTTGTATTTCTGGCATATGATCCTGGTCCTCTTGAAGAAAAGAGGAATTTTCCCTTTGGCTCCAGTGAGATCTGTATGTCATTCCCTTCATTGGAACAAAACTGAGAAATATCTTTTTAAGGCAGAAGACCTTTCAGGTCTACTGTATCCATAATAAAGAACAAAAAAAGCAATATATATCATACAGTGGGTTTTTTTTCTTAGGTTGTTGCTAAGCACTGGAATTCATTGCTGTGTTTAAAGATATTACCTGCTTCTGGTTAGAAAAGATGGGTTCCAGGACACTGAAAGCTGCTACACTTTGATCAAATGCTCTTGGGCATCACACCACTGAAGAGTCCAAGGAAAGAGCAGCAGCTTTAGAGAAGGGTAATGCAGAAATAACTCAAGGAAATCAATGCTGTACTTGCACACTTCAGTGGGATTCAGACAGAGACTTTTCCCTTTCCATTTCCTCTCTAATTCTAAATGATAATTCATGTGAAAGTGAGGCCAGGGCTGATGGTGGTATTTGTCAAACAAATCTCCACACTCTCTTCAGCCGCTGCATGCTCAGTATTTTTAAGGTTTGCCATATCTAAAGAATATTGGGCCATTAAATCTAATTAAGTACCTCTGGGAAATAATCCGTACCTTGAGGCTTTTGAGGAAGGGAAAATTCTGCAGTTGCACCTGGTCAAATGGTTACATTTGAAGGAAATGACCCCTTGACCCTTTTAGGTGCTCTGAACATAAAACTCATTTAACCCTCTCTCACCTGCACACCTACAAGCAGTATTGCTGCTCACAAATCTATGCAGCCCATTCAAAAAAAGGACAGACAAAAAAGGCAGTATTTGACAGACTGTCAGCATCAGAGGTTCTTGTGGATGGCACGAGATACAGAAGTTAAAACTGACTTAATCCTGAAAGTTCTATAAGGTTGGGAACTGCCTATTATGTGTGGGTGCAGACCTTACCATATTAGTATCCATGTCCATTCTGGAAGTCTCCAGGGTGAACAGAATGCAAACAGTGTAACATCAGCAAAGCCACAGCCATGCTATTTGTCATGAGGAGGGAGCTGTCTTACTACTTCTTCCTATATGATGATATTGTCAGGGTGTTTTGTCCTCATGTGACTTAAGGCAGCAAATCAAATTATTATTCCATTCTGAATAATTTCATCAATAGTTTATGGCAGGAGCATAACTTGCAAAGCCTTTGTATGGGAAAGCATTGGTTTGCTTTGTCTAATGAGAAGTTTTACAAGGACATATTGGTAGAAGAAGGTCATAGAGGGAGCTCAGATTTGTATGCGTCGCATCTTTCAGTCTCCTTATAGTGCATGTTGTGGGAAAGGGTTGCTCTGGACTTTTCTGTTTCCACTTTGCTTTGTATCACCTCTGAATTTGACCTGAATTATATATGAAGTTAAAGATAAGAGTGGAACCATACTAAGCTTTCTTAGTGTAATTCATCACGTGGGTGGCTCAGACAGCTAAAGAATTAAAAAAAAAAAAAGAGAAGCATGCAAAAGAGGTTGTCAGTCAGATACAAGCTTTCTAATTGAAATGATGCTTGATTTTGCCCTTAGGTATATAATCAGAGTGCTTCGCATTTCTGCCTGAGGCTGTAAATAAGTGATAGGAAAAGCCTAAGAAGTCTATCTTATACTGTCTTGTACGTCAGTTTTTGACTTTGGCCTGCAGAGGAATAGGAACTCTGATCACTGATTACTAGAAAGAAAAAAAATGTAAAGGAAAAACTGTATTCTCCCACCCAGCCAAAACATATACCTCAGAACAAACATGAATAATGAGGTATGAAAGGGCAGCAGTCAGGAGAGAAGCTGTGAAGCTGCATTGGCCCATCACAACCCATTCGTAAAGCCGGGCACTCGCACGTCAGGGTTACAGGTCTGCAGTTTCCCATGAGATGCACTGTGTTCTCATGCTGCAGGGGAAGAGCCCGCTGCTCTGGCAGCATCAGTCCTGCCTGCTAGACGAGGCACTGTCACTGTTTCCATCATTTCTATTTCAGGGCACAATCTGTCTGCTGAGATGACTTATCCAGGCACAGGGCATCTTGAGCCAAAGTCAAAACTTCCCTTCCAGGGGAGTATTCCATAGAAGAGATTTTTAAAGAAAGCAACATCCATTCCCACCGCAGGGCTCTCCTCCTCCAACTTGCAGTGACACTGATTGCCATATCTGAGAAGAGCACTGGAGCATAAAAGAGCATCAAAACCGATGGGGAGCAAAGTGGCCCTTTTTGAACATGGCAGGGCTTGCCATCACAGGAGGCACTTGCTAAGAACTTGAGGCTTTAGCAGATAATTACCAAATCCCTCTGGTACTCTCTGGCACTGGTATGATTTTGCTGAGTGAATCCAGAGTGGCCACTGTGTTATGGGCACAATGGCACAGGCTGCTGCTGCGCCCCAAGGTGGTGTGACTTGCTGATCTTGACCATGTACATTCTTCTTAGTGCTGTAAAAAGGTGTAGCCAGCACTTTTCTCCTTGAGCCACCTACATGAATATCTCTTGGATACACACACAGTTTTCAGTTGCATCAGGACAGTTCAGAGTGTGAAGGAAGATATGGAGAGTGCAAATGTGGTGAAGATTGATGCATCTGGCTGGTGACAGCCAGTATCTTTACCTATCCCAGGTCTGAGCAGTGTAAAAATGGTTTTACAAGATCCTTCTGTGCCTTGGCACAATATTAAACATTGTGTAAGAGAGCCCGCAAAGATAACCAATTAGCTAGAGAAATCAAGATCTGTGTGATGATGTGGGTACCTTTGTGAGTGGTAACTTCATGGGTGCCTTCATTGGTCTCCAGTTAAACCATTACTAGAGGCAGGTGGGCATCACTGCTGGACCTACTTCAGCTGACATGGACTCTCAGGCAAGAGAGAAGTGGTGTGAGTTAAGTGGATTGTAAGGCAGTAGCAGCATTGAGAACCTGGACTCTACAGAGCCCTCAGGCGTACAGCATTTCTAAGCCCAATATTGCAGGCTTGGAGGGGATTGGAAGATTTGGAAGAGTTTGTGAGGTGCTTTCCCAGAACTAATTCCTCACTTGGTGAGGGGGAGGAAGATTGGACTCTGTCTCCTGTTCGTTATTTTGGGACACCTCTTCCCTTTGAAACACAGTTTCAGTGCAGAGGTGAGGGAGTAGCTTTCATGTGATAATAACAAAATGCCCAGAAAAAGAGAAATCTGAAAATTGGCATCTTGTGCCTAAGTGAGCCCAAGCCTCTCAGCTTTTGTACTCCCCTCTCTTAGCACAAGGAAAACAAAGCAGCAAAACACTGCATCACTTAAACCCATTCCAGATTTTGCTGACATAAAAGCAAGATCTAAAAGCAGACCCTCACATTTTTAGCAGGAGACGCTAGCTGTAACAGAGACAAACAGACAGACTCCTTCACAACCCGATTTCAGTATCATCACCTTTTGCTAAGCAGGAATCTTTCCCAGCCTGGACACAGACACACCAGCTGGCTGGACTACCACCATGAGTAAATATATTTGGAAATGACTGTGCTATTGCAACGCCTTACAAATACATCAAAGTGTGCTACATGCACAGCTGTGGTTTGTCTCCCTGCCTGCTGCCAGCAGCATGTAAAGTTCCAGCTTCTTCCCCTCAGCCTCTTCATCCATATATTCTCAGTCCTTCCTTCACCTTTCAAAAACAAGCTAAATGGCATATTATTAATGACCTTTTAGTTTAATAGCCACACTCTTGCAGAAAGTCCAAAAAGAGATCATTCCACATGCCAATAATCTGTCTACCAATTCTTCTCTCTTAGTGTCAGATGAGCATGCAAAGTATCTTTATTACTGTTTCAGTTAAATTTAGTTCTCAGGCAAATGAGAGGCCCTGACTAGAGTTAAGGGATAGTGCTGGCAGGCAAAATGAGAAAGGACAAGGCATTTGAGTCTCAAACTTCATACTTCACAAGTGATATCACCTTGCGCTGCTGTCTATGTTAGGATTGGTCCAGCAGTCAGGCCTGGGGAGGAACAGGATTGTTTAGCATCAGGGGATTCTGTTTTGGACCAGGCATGGAAATTTTCAGGTCTCCTGTAAAAGATGTTAACGCTACATTGCAGACAACTTCCTGTAATCTTTGTGACAAAGTTTGTGCACCAGGCCCTGGAGAATCTTTTTGTCCAAAAAGCTTCTCTTGGTGGATTTCCAATGATGCAGCTGGGATGCAAACTGGGTCCATCTCATCTGTAGCAAGGATTATTGCAGTCTCTGTTAATTCTTGTTTCCTGTATTAATGATTTCTTTCCGACAAAGTGCTCTGAGAATTTTTTCTTGCAGCATAAAGGGATAAAAAACCACCCCCCACTGCCTTGGATCTGCTGCCCATTTCTGACGAACCAGAGTGAAGATGGAAGCAGAAGGTTTTTGTCATTCTGAGTTTCCTGGACAGTAGGGTTTTTTTG
>JAOEHY010032413.1:0-22646 GCA_025447955.1 Psilopsiagon aurifrons | reverse complement strand
TCTATCTTCCTATTTTTTTTCCATTTTTATAAACACAGTTTCTTTACCTTGCCTCTCTTTGAGTTATCTGAGCCTGGGGAGAGTTCATTGGTGAAAATCATTGGTGAAAAAAGAGGAATGAATGCAGAAGCTTAGCAGAGTATTTGTTCCACCATCTGCCCTGCACAGAACTATTCTTTCTAATACATTTTCCAATATTTTGTCAGGTACTATATTAACCTTCTCAGTGTGTTTCCATCCCCAGCTTATTGCATGCAGCTTAGAGAGCATCAACTCCAGAGCACATTTCCCAATGCTCAAAGAACTTCCCCCAGTGAAATTTTATGGTGGCATGGGTTTGGTTTGGGTTTTGGTGGTGGTGTTTTTTTTAATCTCCATTCCAGCCTTGCCTTAATCTGACCATTTATAGACAGGAAAACTAAGCTGTATCAGTCTGTCACCCTACCATGCCTTCCAGTTTTCTCCTCTTTGTATCTGATATTTCCCACCACAGCTTGGCTTGGCTAGATGTTTTGGATGTCTCTTTCTCTTTGAACTCAGCAGCAGCCAGTCCCTGATGACTCGTTTAAAGTTTGCCCATTGAAGTGAATGCCCATAGCAGTTATTTCCGGCACAATCAGTCAAGTGCTTTGCTTATAGAAACAAAACAAGGAAATTAAATGTAAAACACAATCTTAAAACAACACTTCTGTGGAGATTGCCAACTCTAGAAAAGGACAGGTGTTTGCAAGTGATGCATTTTTATCCTGTCTGTACCACATACATACTTTGGGTGTATTCTGCCCCAAAGCAACACCCTCGAATCCAGAGGCAGTTGGTGGAAAAGAAGGATGAGGTGCCCTTATCAGGTAAGGCCCAAAATTGCCATACTTAACTGGCAAGTCTCAAGAGGCTCATCCCCTCCATGAAGGGGGGCTATAGGGATGCTGGGGATGGACCCTTCATTAGGGACTGTAGTCACAGGACAAGGGGCAAAGAGTTAAAACATAAACAGGGGAAGTTTAGATTGGATATGAGGAAGAAATTCTTTACTGTAAGGGTGGTGAGGTACTGGAATGGGCTGCCAGGGGAAGTTGTAAATGCTCCATCCCTGTCAATGTTCAAGGCCAGGTTGGACAGAGCCCTGGGTGACACGGTTTAGTGTGAGGTGTCCCTGCCCATGGCAGGGGGGCTGGAACTAGATGATCTTAAGGTCCTTTCCAACCCACACTATTCTATAATTCTATGATTCTATGCAGTAGTCCTCCCCAAGGGTATAAGGGATCATACGTGCAGTCCTGATTTTGGCTCTTCAGCTGTCCTGAAGAGGAAAAGAGAGGAGAAAGAGTGGCTATTTACACTGGCAAGGTCTCCATGTGAAACCTGGACAAAGACTGGCTCATACTCATCCCTCATTCTCCAGATTCTTCACATGTGATACTTCCTACAGCTCCTGGTTTTGCTGCTTTTTACAGGAAGACTGTCCAGCACTGCAGTCCCCTCCCGTACCACCACACAGAAAGAAGGATATCTTGGGGTAGCAGTGACACCAAGAGAGCCAGGCTTCTCAAACACAGTGACAGACTGCAAATACCAGATTTCTCCCTGAGCTCTGAATAATTCCACTCAGATTGTAACCTTTATTTAGCTGTTTGCATGATGCATTAACTCTTGCTCTGCAAATGACCTCGCCAGGCATATTTTTTCAAGTCTAAGCACATTTAAAGGTGAATTCTGTTTTTAAACATGAACTGCTTACATTGCTAGGCATCAAGTCTATGGCAGAACAGAAATAAAGACTGAATTGGAATAAGTAAATGCATCTTAAAGATGAACAAATAAGCTTGCCATCAGTTTGGACCTAAATGCATTTCCCCCCTGCTTTTTTCTTTTCATCTTTTTTTTTTTTTTTTTCCTCAAAACAAGACTTACTCTCCTGAATTTTTTTATAATCTTTATGGTTATCAATGATTCATAAACCACACAGAAAATAAATGTGAAAAGAAAAGAACTTCAAATGCAGCAACATACACTTTGAGGACCCACTGGGGATTCTAGATGCTTCAATTTCTAGGTAGGCAATATAAGACTATTTAAAGGGGGCTACTTTTCACAGAGTACTTACACTTTAGCAACTCTAGGATGTGTTCACCTGAGCACACATTAAAAAATGTTACTTAAGAAATTTAGCTTACAATTAAGAAATTTATTTAATGGTAAGCAGACAAGAAAAAGACAACTTTTTATGTAGATCTATAAGGATATTAAAGAGGAACCAGTCCAGGAAAGGGTGCATACAAACCCCCAAGTAGATAAACACCTTATCCACTCTCACTATCCTCATCTGCTCTTCTGAGGCATCCAGTGAAATACTACAAGGTGATCATGGACTATCTATTCCCACTATTCCTTTCTGACTGAACATGTAGCAGCCGAGAAATTCCATGAGATCTGACCAGATGCTTTGAAATGTACCGTCTGTCGTTTTATTGATGGGTTAATTCTCTCTGAGTTTGCTAATTCATCACTGTACTTTACATCAGCTGCAGTTCTGGCAGGACATCCTCGTTTACAGAATGCATCTTTGTAATTTGGTAGTCCCTTTTATGAAAATAGTTGCCAGTTTTAAATCTGTCACTTATGGGATCTCAGTCTGTTACTCCACAGAAACACAAACACACAGACTCAATGACTGCCACAGGCTCATGGGATTTTTTATCAACAAGATGGACCATTGCAACCACATAGTCTCATCTCAGATGTAACAGAATCCAAAGAACTTGAAACAATCATCTCCACGGATACACAGAGCTCCTGCTGAAGCTATAGCACATATTTTATACAACTAACTAGTATCAACTGTGCAACAGAATATGATAGAAAACCATCACATCCTTAGAAAAGTTATTCCAGTGGTTAATTGCTCTCATTCTTGCATTTCTTTTTTTTTATTTGTAGGCAGGGTCTGCTTTAGTTTCCCAATCTCACCAGGCTGCTCCAACACACAAATATATAGCCAATGAAATGATTTTCTAAAAATGTTATTGTAAGAGTCACAAATCAATGTATTGCGTTAGAGGCACACAGTGTGAGCTAACAAGCTGGCTGACAGCCCAAATTCCTGGTTCTGTACTTGGATCTGACACGTAATTTTCCCCTCCCATTAGCCAAGTCATTAGTGGTGCATTTACACTGCAGTCAAAGCAGTGGCAGTGATGGAGAGTAAACATTCAGTGCTTGTTTTAATTGGGTGTTGCTAGCAACTTCCCTCCAGCAATATGAAGCACAATGCAGGGTACAAACCTCAGTTCAGAAATGAGCAGAGTAAACTGTGCTGAGCTGCACATTGCCATGGCTGGGCTGATAGCTCAAAAATACTTCTTGTTTCCCTGCACTATAATGTCGGGTCTTCATAGTCATTCCCGCAGATGCAAATGTACAGTACAGCTTATCCTTTTTCCTATTGCAATCAGTACAATGCCGGTGGGAAAGAAACATTCTGGTTTGATAATGACAAAACTCGAGGATCTACAATTAATCTGTGCAAAGAGTACATCCCATATGCAGGTGACCTTGGAGTCAAAGAAATATTTAGTATCAGCTTTAAAGCAAAAATAATTGAAACAGTACAGTTGAACCATACTGCACTTTGGTTTCATGCATGGAAATGAGTAAGACAAAGCAATTGTTCTTTGCTTCAATTTATCTTTTCCTCCATTTCACTGTTGTGAATCAGAATAAGCTGATCTAGAGGAAGCATCCAAAGTTTATCTAGTCAATCCACCTACATCAATATGACCTCTGCACCCTGGAGACCTTCAAGCCTATTGTTAAAATTTTCTGCAAGTCAGATACTACTCCATCCTGAAGTCTGTATACTCCCTTGTCATATTTTGATTCTGACCAAATCACAATATCCAACAGAAAGCTTTCCATCTCTGCTAAATGCTATGATCTCCATCCCACATCTGAATTATTTACTCACATGGATTATCCTGTTGGAGGCCATTGGAACTACATAATTTACTAAAGTAATACTCACGTGCTAGTATTTGAGGAACTAGTGCTTCAAAGGAAGACTCTAAGCTAGCAGGAGAAGTTTGGAAATCAAAAAGAATGAGTAAGAGAGAGAGTTGGCTTTTCTGAGGTGAGGTGTGGGAGGTGTTTTTGTTCTTTAGCTATTAAAAACTCCTTGCTTTGGCAAGAAAAAGAAAAGGGGGGAAAGAAAACTGGGAGGGGAAGGCTTCACGAATAAAGAGGGAGCACGGCAAGAGGTACAGCAACCAGGGTGGCCAGAAGGCGTAAGTGAGTTTTTCAGGCTGACTTCCCTGATGGAGCAGAGATAGTTGTAAGCACAGGTTGGATAAGCCAAAACCTAATATGCTGGTCTAAAGGGAATAATAAAACCAGCTTTCTTTACAGTGCTGAGCAGAGACAGTTACGTTACAGTGGGCACTTAGAAAATAATGGTGCTAGATGTTATAATTACACCTTCTATCTTCCTGCTAATTATCCAGGATTGAGAGCATCTCCATTTTTTCCCAGATTTAATGAGGATTTAGGATCTCTTCCACTCCTGCCTGGCATGCTGGAGCTGTGGCATCATGGACAGTCCTGCTGTGGAGTGCCATTCCTGGTGTTCAAGCCCCTCATGCCCTTGCACACTGTGTCAGGCAGCACATCAGAGCTGCTTGTGCACTGGGGAGGGGACAGGTCGGGACAGGGTAGCAGTAACACAAGTTTGGGCCCTCATCCCTGGGCCTTGGATGCTGGGAGGATGCAGGCAGTGCTGGGAGTAGGTAGTGTGAGCGCCAGGGGTACAGGGTGGATACAGCATGGCTGGGGAGCTGCAGGGTGCCCTGGCTTCCCTACATGTCCCGAGGGGAAGGAGGGCCCTGGCAGTGGAAATGGAAAGGAGAAGTACTTTGGAGACTGCCAGCAGAGAGTTTTGGTGTCTCCGGCTCTTCTGCTGGGTTCTTTTGGTTGGGCTTTGTTTTGGGTTGGTTTTGTATTTTCATTTCTCTCTCCTCCTCCTCCGTCTGTTCCTCCCCGTTTCCTCACAGCCAGGTTTCTGAGTGCCTGGGCAACCCTGGTACCACACACAGAGTGGGGACACCACTTTCCACAGGCAGGAGGTGTCCAGGAGCGGTGACACCATCCTAGGCTAGGAAAGGCCAGAGAGAGGTGACCCTGCGGTCACAACCAGGGCCCTTTGTGCAAGTGCATTGTAACCTGGACATTAAATCATCTGCTCTTACTTCAATCAGGCCCACAGTTTAAAAAAATAATAATGAACTGTCCTTCCTGAATTCTGTTTGTTGTTTTTTTCTGATCAGTATCAAGCTATAATTACTCAAAAGCTCATTATTTAGCTAAATTTGGGGGGTGAAATTTTGCCATAGATGGCAAAAGGTGTGTTCCTGACAGAAAAATTGTGATTTATCTTAAAGCAAACCATTGCTCGGAAGGTGTTTCTTTAAAAGACGAATTCATCAAGATTTTTTAAAATGTGGATAAACCAGAGTATTCCTCTGCCAGCCTTGTTCTCAGAAACAGCCAAGTGCTTTTGACTCAAATTAAAAACAAACCTGAAAAGAACCTAATAAAACTGCTGAAGCAGACATGAGCTACAAGATCCTGGCTTCAAGTCTGGCAAAGACAAAAGCAACCAAAGCCAAACCTTGTGATGGGATGTGTGAAGTGACTATCGTAATACAAGGCAATGCTACTAGCAATGTCTTATATGTTCTGTGCACCCGTCAGCATGCTAGTCTCAATATTAGTCTTTCCCAGGTAGCCAAGGATTATAATTGCTGAGTTTTAAAACTAAGTGTGGCTAAACAGCTTGACTGAACAAGAATTATTTGACATCACCTGAAGAGAATAAGCATGAAGGAAGGAGAAATTTGGCTCATGTGTTAGCATAGGCAGCGCTTAGAGAAATTAGGTCAGGCAGAATGGAAAAAGAACCTTCAGAAAGCTCTTCCAAACAGTGAGAAATAGTCATCTCATGGGAGGCAAAGGATGCCCATTGCTTAAATCATACACAACCAGACTGGCTAATGTACTGGAAAATGTACGGTAGGAAAGAATTTTGCAGGAACTCAGCGGGGCTAGAATGTGAGAAGATGGGCAGAATATGCTAGCAAGATTTTCTCATCTCTAATTTCTAGAACTTATTTTTGTTGTTTAAACTGGCTGTAGTTCGCATTACTTCAAATTCTTTCACACAAGTTGCAGAATCTCTGAACCAGGAGAAAGATGGGGCTGGGGAGAGAGAGGTGGGTGTGTTTCCTGAATGACACACCAAAAAACAGAAGCCTACAGCTTCACAGAGGCTGTGAAACTAGAAAGACTGGATGGAGAAAACAGGAGGAAACACAGCTCAAAAGGGCTGCTCCTGCCAGGCTGAGCTACACTGAGGACACCGTGGGTGAGGAGTGAGGGTTGGGTCAGTAGTAGAGAAGGTGGCTTTGAGAGAGCCATGATCCTAACTAAGAATGTTGCGGTCACTCCTGGTCAGTCTTCAGCCCTGGAAAGAAGTGGAAAGGCTCAGCTCTTGTTAACTGCATGACTTTCCCCTACCGGCTTTCACTGAAGGATTTTTGAGCTAGAAGAGCATTTGGTTAAGGGCTTTCTTCCCACTCTTCTTCCTTTTAAAGCAAGAATTTTCTGGTTTGCTTTGGTTTGAAATCAGCTTTCAAAGCTCTGGATTAAAACATAGATTGCAGAGCTGGTCCTTCAGTCCTTTGTTAATCCTGCGCTGGACACAACAAACATCCTTAATTACTCCCCTTACTGAAGCCTCACATGCAGTTTTACCAATGCACCATAGACTTGACTTTCAAAATCCGTAGCATTTCACTTCATGACTAGATGCAGTCGCAGGTCAGCTGCTACCCTTTCATGAGGCTCAAAGCAGGTCACTGGCCTGTGCAACAGCCCTTTACCACTCATCTTAAATATGCCTGTGTTGCAACCCTAAGGATGTCCTAGAGGTCCACTAATGGGCACCTGAATGAGCAATCCTCAATCAGCCCTAGGAAAGTCTGTCTGTCCTACCTTACCACATATTTTACTATGCCAGCCTTGGAACACCTCCTGGTTTGGCCTAACACAGCAGTCCAGCATAACAGCTCCCTCTGCAATAGTCATACTCCAGGTATGGGATGACGGTGATGTTTGAAGTGAAGTATTGCTAAGATTCTCCACAGAACCATTCTGGAATTTATTGGTGTTTCTTTCCAGCTGCAATCTGTTACAGACCTTAATATGTGTTTCACAGCTTTGCTGGAGCTGATCCGCTGTTCCCCTTAAAATGTATTTAATAGTTATTAAATGAAAGTTAAAATCTGTAGTGATTGAACTGCCCCACCTCCTTCATAGCCATTTTTACAGATGGCTTAACCTCTGCACTGGAGGTCTGGAGACTTCTTTTAAATACTCTAATGAGGCCCTCAAGAGGCTTTGAGATTCTCTAGGATGGAAAAGCTACTGAAGTCTTTTTGTGGTTGCTAAAGAAACCTGTGGGTTTCCGATCAAATCTGGTAAGGCACAAGGTGTCCCAGACAGCACCAATTGCTCTCTTGGGGATGTATCCCACCGAGTGGAGGTATGGATGTCAGAGGACCCATACCTCCAATCTGTCCTTTACTGTGTTTCCTAATGGGAATATTTCTGTACTATTTCTTCTCCACTTCTTCACTCCCAGGCTTTCATTGGGGCACAGACTCAGACACCTGGCTCACTAGAACATACACAAAATGTACATCCAGGGAAAGCCACTCAATGCCTGCAGGATCTCAGCCAGTTTATTACGTCACTGCTGGGAAAACGACCACGGCTTGGAATGCTTATGTCCACACTCAGAAAGCTTCTCTCTTTTTTTCTGAGCCCCTCCAGCCCCTCTTGGCTACTAGGTTATATGTAGGTGCTGAGACTTCCCACAGAAGAGAGCAGCAGTGAGTATAGGGATTGCCACTCCAATCTCCTATCCAAGAGGCAAAGAGATTTAATCAGTCGCTTTCCATAGATCTCAGGGCTCTTGGCAGTGATGATGGAGAATGAGTCTCTTTCTGATCATTAAGAGGCTCTCACAGAGGTTTTTCCTGTAGTGATCACACACTTTAGGGACAGAGGTACATGTGCTGGACGCTACAGAACCCTTCTCTGACCTCATTGTGCACAGCATTCACCTTTGGGCTCTCTCCTGCCCACACTAAGGCCATGTTTCTCTGACATCTCTGTCTTTTTAGGATGACATCCAAGCTGGACTGAAAGACTTCAAATGACAAGGAACTGACTGTCCTGAAACTGTCCCTCTGGCTAACCAGACTCACACTTTGGAGTGCACACCCTATTTCTAGATGGCCTTCAACTGCAAGACACTGAGGTGACTTTTGTAATAGTAAGCTAAGCAGTTGAAGCTATGCACAAGCCCTGTCATGCTATTTTCTGCATTCTTAAACTGTTAGCATGCTTCATGGCAGGCTTTGGCTTGTGGCAGCAAGTGCTCTCCTACTGACAGCAGGACTGAGCCTGACACCACAGGTCAGGACATTGTTCCCAACAAGTTATTTGGGCAAATCTACCTTCTTCGGGGAAGAAGAAATTTTATTCAGAGGGGTGTTGTGCCATCTGCCCTCAGGTTCAGAAAACCGTCCCTGGATTGCTTTATTTACTAGCGTAGGTGTAACGAGATTTCAACAAGACCTTTTCTGCCAGCATTGTTTACTATAAGAAATCTCTCTCCAAGTGAAGTATTTGTAGACTGTGACTAAGTCTTAACTTTCTCTTACATAAACCACATTTTGAGTCCTTTCCAGTTTTCAGCATCCTCTGAAAAATATAAACAGGAAAACAGAAGACTGTACTCTGGTATGATCTCACCAGACATGCCTGTACTTCAGGTCCTTTGCAGCTTCTCTTCCCCTTATGAGCATAGCACAGGGCACAAGTCCTCCTGTGTACTTCATTTTCAGGGCCAGGAATTCTATATGTATGGACAACTGGACAATATACTGATCTGGTCCCTAACATGAGCTGTCAGGGGACCAAGATTTTAAAGGGACCAGGACACCTCTTTGGCACAGAGGTTAGTGGGACTGAAAACATGAAAATGTCCCATTTGCTATTCCCTTCATACATTTAAGAGTGATGTCTTCCTAAACTGTTGAGGTTTTTAGCTTAAAGATTATTTACCATGATGCCCACATCCTCTGTAGTTGCACTGTCGTTTGAAGATACTGAGTCCAATCTCCTTGGCATATCTCACATACATACAACACTTTGCTATGAGAAGGTAGCCATGGCATTTCATTGTTGGAATGAACTCAAGAATCCATCTCTGCCTGTGCAATTTGACCTTGTTGTTGTTGACCTCCCCACTATTATTAGTGTGACATGCAACTATACCAGCAATTGAATTTTTCTGATAAATGAGTTCAGTACCATCAGGCTGAAAGCTTGCCTCCGTAGGAGCCCCACTAGAAAGGTTCCTATGACAAGAGGATCCCTCCCTGGTACATACTTTCTGAAGTCTAACCATTGATAAGCTTTCATGCAACACAGGTTGTGTTGGTTGTATTTGCCTCTAACCCTGCCATGCACAAGATTTTTGCATCACAGCCCACACACTCTTACACACCATGGTCTTGAACATCACATCATAACACAAAAATAACTGTACTACAGATGAGAGGGTGGTTTGGTATGTTAGGCATTGCTCTTGAACACAGTTCCAAGCTCAGCTGGTTTACAGAACTGCTGCTCAGCCACAGCATCTGTCCACACGAGCACAGCAAGGCTCAGTCTTTTCTGCTTGATGGGATGTTGGTAACGTCAAACCAGGGAGCCACTGCAGGGTGATAGAAATTAGGTGAGCACATAGGCAGTGTCAGCCTGTCATAACACTCACTTGCATGACTTGTGGTTACATTGGGGCAAGCACTGCAGTGTTGCAGGACAAGTATTGCAGAGTTTTAGCCTCACCAGCCCTCTGTGGTGACACAGCTGCCACTGCCACCAGTGACACCACCTTGCTAGGCAACCATCACAACACGGTAATGGACTGTCAATATATGCAAGAAGGTCAGAAAGCCAAATATTAAGCAGCAGTTTCCAGGACTTCTTTTGTAGAGCTCCTCGTGGCTAAGTATCTGAGGAAATGGAGATTTTCTCCAGCAAGCAGTATTTGCATGGGTAATTAAAACAGCAGTAAGGAAAATAAAAGCCTCATCCTGCTTTGCAAGCACAGGGGCAGATTGCAATCATGAAGCTGAATTTCCCAGCCATCAGAATGAGTTTTTCTCCATATCTGTCCCTTTTTTCTTCTCCCTGGGACAAAACCTGCACTCTCTGAATCAATGGCAAAGTTTTAGGGGTTAAATCCAGCCCCCCTGTAAAGCACCATACCTGTCAACTGGGAGCTTAATGTCAGCCTTTGAAAATGACTGATAACATCAACTGGGGTGCTGCTGCTTGGAGGGGCAAGACTTTGCCTTCAGCAGAGAGCAAGCTAGGTGGCATTAAGTGCCACTAGATAAAGTTGAGCAGGTAGGAGACTTATTGTGCTAACCCTTATCTCCAGAAACACCTTTGACATGCAGAATGTTTGTTCACTGTGATTACCTGGGTGGAGAGGTTACTGTTGCTCAAATTATTTACTTTTAAAACCACAGTTATTTGCCTCCACCCTGCTCATGCTGCCTGGTGCGTCCCAGCACTAACACACTTGAGTGTAACTGGGGAACACCAGGAAGGACTGTACAGAGCACTAGGAGGATGTCTCCTCAGTGATACATCTTGCAAGACAGAGATGTCCACAGGGTGCAGCCATGAACACAAGAGACCAAAAGTGTTGCCTGCTTCTGCTCCTGGGCAGAGGAGTCCCAAGAGAGCAGAGGGCACAAGTGAAGAATGACCAAGCCCAGTAGAAAGGCATCTATTCCTTCCCCTTTTCCTGCCTATGGCAGGTCAGAGGCCAGGGTGAGTTTCAATTAGGCCAATAAACACAGCTCTACAGGCCTTATGCACAGCATGGATATGCTCCCTCCCATCCTAGCTGGTGAGAAGTACACCTGAGTCTCTCCTCCTAGTGCTCTGTGCATCTCAGAGACACTTGCACTCTTGTTCCTTGACAGCTGCCAGAAGGGAGCATGTGGCAAAACTGAAAGGAAAGGCATGGTTTTGAAAATCCTGGTGACTGTGCCACCACCACTGCATTGAAAAGAAACACTTCCAAGTGTAGAAGAGAGCTGGAAAATCAGCACTGGATTACTGTTTAGAAGGAGCCTGAGTTCCCTGAGGTCACTGGAAACACTCGCATTGATTTTTTACGGAGCAGGGTCACACCCGTAGTCTTCTTCCCAGCCAAAGCAAGTTCATTTCCTGGCCTGCAGTGTGTTCTCCTGTGTCCAGTTCAGTTTGGGACCAGACCAGAACTGACAGGCTAGGCTTCCATTACTGGGTTTCCTTTGGGAAGCTATTCCACACACCAACAAAAGTCAGTTGCTAGCAAAGATTTCCTGATATTCAACTGAAAATTTCCTTCCACTCAAACTCTTTCCATTACTGCAACTATTTTCTTTTGGATCTTCTCCCTTAAGCAGCGTATTCCAGTTGCCTCCATCCTTCCAAGAAAAAGTTTCATCACCGCGTGTGCAAGCCCGGATTTTTAGAACTGCCTGTTCCAGCGCTGCCCCTCCCTGGTTCACCCAGCTGTCCAAGGAAGCAGCCACTTGCAATGCTGGCAGCAAGAGCCAGTGACAAGAAACCACAACTCCCGAACTATAGGAGTAGCATCTGTGACCATCTCCCACTGCCCACAGCAGGTGAAGAACCTGCAATCCTGCTGTGACAGGACTGCTTGCCTCCAGAGGCAGGTCTCACTCCTCTTGATGACATCCATGTGGTCACCCCAGCAACAGAATAACTGAGGAGGAATAGTTAGCATCACCTGCACAGAAATCTTCTCCAAGGTATCCAAACTGAAGAGCACATGCAAAGAAAACAGCTTTCCTTCAGGCCAACCCTTGCACTCTGAAACAGGGACTCGATCTCTGTGATGGCCACACTAACGGTCACGATTACATTTCAGCATTACACTTACCTCTAAGGACAGTGATGGCTTATTATATTTCTGACCAGCACCTAACACAATGAGGCCATAGCTTCTCAGCATTGTCATAGATCAGGTAACAGTAATAATCATGAAGAGTAATATGGTTTGGTTTGTTTCCTCAAACAGTTAGAGTAAGGTGTCAGTAAGAGTAATGAGCATTACGCTTGCCTTTTATACCAGTGCAAATTTAATCCCAGCACTAAAAAGGTATTTCTTTGTGCATACAAAGCCTTAGGGACACTTTAGTTCTAGGCACAAGCGGCCATATTCCTCAAAATACCTGTCTATTCCAGATCTCCTAGTGATTGCATCACACAAAGAAAAATTCTAGCTTGATAGAAGAAAAAAAGGTAACCTATTTGCCAGAGCTATTAACGCCTTGGCCTTCAGCAGTCTTCTTAGGGAAAAGGTTATAACATATGAGCCAAACTGAAGTAGCATGTAGGCTGAATATGGCCCAGATAGGTGCAGACCATTATATTACATTACATTACGTGGAACAGCCTAGAAAGCTAAACTGACTCAGACAAGTCCCTATAAAATGTGCCATGGTTTAAGTCACTTTTGTTCAGTGGTTTATTACTGTCCTCTCAGCTAAGACACATCAGCTGAACTGTGCCTGTAGTAGCATGAAGTAAAACAGGACAGCATGAATAATATCCTGCAATAGGTAACTTTTTAAAAGGTGATTGTGTGCCTTTAATCAGTCAGGGGTTGAGAACTAGAAAACTGGTACAGCTCTTTTATAATACATTCCTCTGTCTCTTGAGTGCACGTGCATTAACATCTATTGTCAGAATAAAGTTCACTTACTTAAGCAATAAAAAATTAGCAACCAACCATTAATAGTTCCCAAATTACATTAATGTAGAAAAATATAACCTCCCTAGTCTGCTCAGATTTGCAGTACAAGAAGGAGCATCAGGGTGGATGTTTCCAGGCAAGCAGGTGTATAACATGAGTGCAACAATACCTTGGTGTGTTGCTAGAAGTTAAGGTAGTTGGACCTATTCAGTTCCCAGAGACTCAATACAGTATGAAACACCCCAGACCAGTGAGCTCTCCAGGAAAAGGGATGTGTTACTGGGCACAAAGTCACTGGCCTTCATCAGAACATAAAAGGAGACAGAATCCCATTGAAAAAGAAACAGGACAAGCCCTTAACTTTTTGCTTGGGGTTTGTTTTGGTCTTTTTTTTTTTTTTTTTTTTTTTTCTGTAGGGAAAAGACACACCTGCTTCCTCTGCGCCAGGCTTTAAATACCAGATCAATTATCTTTGTCCTACTAGTCATGACAGGGGCATTTACAGCAATGATGAGTGTGGTTGCTAGCATTGTAAAGCGCTTAGCAATGCAGTCATAGACGAAAGCATATACAGGCTAAGCAAACACAGAGATAGCAAGTAAGTCCCTGTTCCGAGGTATTTAAAATGGAATTACAAATTATCCACCTTCCTGGCAAGAAGGGGTCAGAGTACAGCAATTTATGTGGGCAAGGAAGATGCAAGAAATCTAAAGTTTGGACAGTCTGGACAAAATCAGTTGTGGAAGTTGGAACCTACACAATGCTTCAGACAGCTTCATTTAGCTGTTGCTGGGTATGTTTCGCACCCCAGAAAAATAAAGCTCCCTTTTTGAATCGCTTTCAAAGTGGATATTTAGCAACCTCAAAACTAGGAAGCCCTAAGCCCAAATAATAATTGCCTTGTGAGGAAGAAAGTTCGTAGTCACAAAGTCTGGCACTTGCAAAAGGATGTAGGGATCACAGGCTTCTTCGGGGACTCTCTTCACAAAGCTCCTTTCTGCAGAGTATTTAGACAGAAGGTTACCCGGGTTGGATTTCAAAGCAAGGAATGTCAGAAAAGATCTTGCAGCCGTGAATGGCCTCCAGATGTGGGCTTTTCTTCTCCAGGCCTGGGGGAGGGGATGAAAATGCCTTTCGTTTGTCTCATAAAATTAAATGGAAAAACATTGTCTACTGAGGACGGTGGCAGGCAGAGAAGGGGGAGTCAGACAGGACAGAACAGAACAGGAAAGAAAAAAGCAGATTCACAGCTGAAATGGTTCAGGACACATGTCATCCTAAACGCTGAAGTCTCTGAGTAGATGCTGGTCACTAAACAACCTTGTCAATCAAAGCATTTGAAATGAACAGGGCCAGATAAAACAAAATGCAGTTTTGTTTGCAGAAAGTATATTGTGTTCTTCCCAGAGCTGCGCTGTGATCTTCCTTTGTGAAACAACCCCAGAGAGGCTGTGGCCAGAACTGCTTGATGTTTCAAACTGTGCTAAGCCACAGCCAACATGTTTCTCTTACCATTACCCCACAGTCCTGGACTTGTAGCTAGCTATCTTTTCCTCTGCAAAGATTGTCTGTGGGCAGTTGATACCTTCTTCCAGCTTATTAATGTAAATTTATTCTCCTCAATTGAAATTCAGCCCCAAGCAATGAATCTGTGCAAGCTGGAAAGACCAGAGACCCTGGGGACAATTTTTACTCAGTTATTTCTGCAAAACTTACTATTGCAAATGCAGAGAATCCAAATTTCATTGCTGATATGGAATTTGGCATTTCTCGCTTGGATGGGTGTAACTGGATCAGACAGGCAGACCGTATTTACTGCTCATCCAGCTAGAGAAGACTATGTATCTCTTCTATCTCCTAAATGTATAAGGATATCTACTGTTCTGGCAAAGCTAACAGGAGAAACAATGCTTCTCTCATTTTAAAAACATGACCACAATCTTTACCTACTTTCACTCAAAAGTCCCTATTTCTGGCTTAAGGCATGGCAAAACACATCAGCGCAAAGGATATTAGGAATGTCCGTGAGATCTCCATCTGGAAGCTTGTGGTCTTCTGCAGCACCTTGGTTCACTTTCCACTTCTCCTGTACTATCACACAAGATGTGAGATATTAATCTGGGAAATGACCATAAGAAAAAAAAAAAGAAAAAGGTTCTGCTAAAAACGTAAGATTACCTTTACAAGCCCAGGCTGAAGAACCAGTATCTCTTGTCTGGCAGTCACAAGGTAATAAGGAAAGAAGTGTATGAAAGAGAGGAAACATAAAGTACATCCCAGTACACTTGCTCACCAGCCATTAGTCTGCTGTTTGAGACACTTATGGTGCCCAGGTAGCATCTGTGTTGCTTCATTCAGCAGAAATGAATTCATTCAGAAGGAATTCAGAAGGAAATAGGCTGCATAGATGCGCCCAGCCTATTCATGCATTGTCTTCCACATTCAGTCTGTGGCAATGAGTTCCATTATTCCTTGAGGCCTACGTGGAAAAGTTCATAGCTTGTTTGTTTAAAACCTGTTGCCTAACCATTTTATCAGGTGCCATTAGTTTCTGTGATATGGGGCTGCATGAATGTTAGTTCTCTGTTGACATTCTCCATACCATTTTTTATTCCCTTTGAGTTATCTCTTTTCCAAGATAAGCAATCTGTACTTGCCCAGAAACTATCTCCTACTTCAGGTCACTGTTGATGTCCTCTCTATTCTTACTAGTGTTTCTTTATGCTCTTCAAAGGAGTAACCAGAAGCACTCATAACTTTCAAACTTTCAGCAGACCATGAAGTACACAGAAGCGTAATCATGTTCTTTGTTTCTTCTGTACTCATTCCTAACATTTCAGTTTGGCTTTTTAAGCTCTACAAAGCCTTGAGAGACTGTTTTCAGCAGGCTTGTCTGCAATGAAATTAAGATCTCTTTCTCTGCTGGCAGCAGATGACTTAGAGCCATTCAGTGTATTTGTAGAGTCAGGCTGTTTTCTTCCTTGTGGAGTTCCCTTGCATTAGCCTCTACTGAATTTCATCTTCCATAGAGTGCCCAGCCACTCAGTACCAGGAGATTTTCTGCAGTCCTTTGCAGCCAGCTCTACATTGCCCCTCTGGAATAATTGTGGGCCATGAGTAAACTGTTAACTTGCTCTTCACACTCCTCTCCAGACCATAACAAGTGTGTTGAATAGCATTAGTGTTAGCACAGAGCCCTGTGACGTCCTTCTGATGAGCTCTTTGTCGAGACTGACCATATGAAGTGCTCAGGTTGACGCTTGTTTTCTCACTTATGATCCCTTTTGGCAGAGATCTCCACAGCCAGGGCTCTTCTTTGAGAGTGGTCCAGCACACAGGACCGCCTGGCACCAGCCTTTTACAGATGCAGTGTGCTCAGACAGCAGGTATGTGAGGACCCTGTCTGTGATAACTGGATATAATTGCTTTAATGGCCTGGACCCTAATTAAATATAGCAAATCTGTGATGGAAGAAACTGGACACAAATGCTTGCTGCTTTCTGTGCTATTGAATTCCAGGAGATGTGAGGGCTGCATGGGAAAATCAAATAACTGCATGGGAAAGGACGGGGCTCTTCATGTGAGTGGAAGATAGCATGTAGATCTGTACCATCCCACTGCAACTCCTCCCCTCCCTTGATTTGGATCATTCCTGATATGTCCCTTTCCTTTCTCAATGGGGCTGTGATGGCAAAGAAGCCTTCGGCAAGTTTCCCCCAGCTGTGAACAAGTCTGCACACAGAAGGATCCTCCTTGAGCCATCCATCAAGAGTGGGATGGATCAGAAAACAAACCAGTGGGCCAAGTGTGGGTACAGCACATCTTACACTCTCCTCTGTGAAAACACAGGCTCTCTTACCCAGAATGTCACCCTGTTGTCTTCTTCTGATGCACCCAGTTCCTCTAAATCCAGCCCCTCCCAACTGGCATTCAAACCTGCAAAATATATCTTCTGCTCCTGACTTTGCAGCTGTAAATAGGCTCATGATCATGTGGACCATGGTTTCAGGTGCCACATTGTCTCCACGGTGAGAGGGGCCACCTTGGGGGAAAGCAAATAGGAAAGCATCCCAGGCATGAAAATGCTTCTGCGGTTCTCGAGACAGGAATTTCTCTCACACCCATCCCCTCCCCTCTATTCCTCCCCACTGTTCAGTGCAGCTAATACCCAGCAGCAGCAATAGTGGGCAAGTTTAGTCATTCCACCACCTGGGTATCGATTACACATGATGGGAGCCAAGGAATCAAAACCAAGATGCCAGCTTTGCCAGAGGATTCTCCTCAACTCCCAGTTTGGGTCTAGTGCCAGTCCTCACCCTGTTGCATTTCATCATCCCAGCTCTTCCCATGACAGCCTGGCAGGTGTTTATTCAGGCAGAGGCATTTCACTTCACATGTCTTCCACCTTCATGGAAAGGCAGAGAAATTCCAGACCTGTTTTCCTGAGTAGCATTGAGCAATCCAACGCCACTGACAGTCAGGACAGGCAAAAAACAACAGCTTCTTTGTGTCTGGGTCAAATGCTCCCATTACTTGTTTCTGCCTGCTGACATTTCCCTAGATGGCAAAAGGATTTTTAAATCACAGCTACAAGCTGTCCTTATATTAAGACCTCAGCTTTACAAACAGCACCTGGTACCCAGCAAGGCACTGGCTGAACAGCAGCCTGTCTTCAGAGACTGCTCCCTCGGGAAGAGAAGCCTCTCAGCTCCACAACTCTCTCCAGGCATTTTGGGAAGGACACAGAGCATACCCAGTGAGTCACACTGGTGAGCAGCATTAGCTGCTTCTGGGACAGACTCAGCTGCCAGCCAGCACAGGGAGAAAGGACAATGAGTAGCTCCTTGAGTGTTGGGCAGGATCAGTTTTCAGCGAAGAGGAAGGCTGGAGATATACATCAGTTACCAAAGACTTTGCAACTTCCATTTTTCATCCTGCTTTCACCCTGCAATCTCTTACTTTGGTAGCTGTGACATGCAGAAGTCTCTGTTAACTTTCAGAGCTCCATCATGCCTATTCTTTGGCCAATGGCATGGGTATCACCTCAACATTGAACCATGAAGGTGACAGCACTGACCTGGAATAACCACATAGCAGGCAGCAGAAGGAACCTCCGTAAGCAGCAGTGCAGCCCACAAGTGCTCACTGCCTGATAAGAGCTCGTCTGTCCAGCTGCACCACTGCTGCTGAGTCACATGAAGCCTATCCTTGGGATACACTCTTTACCACTCTGCCATGTCCTTTGCTTCAATTCATTCATTCTCATTTTTCTCTGGTTGATTATATATCTCAAAGGGCTGGCAGTGCCCAGGCACGCCTGTAAAATTCAAGCAATAATTTTGTATCATTGAGACATCTTGCTGATTTTAGTTCCACACTTCACAAAGCATCACCCTTTATAAGCACCCTTGAAGTCAAAAAGCTCCATCTTTTTCTTCTTAGTGCTATCTTATCTCCACAGACAGGCAACATGGTAAATGCTCCCTTTCTCCTCCCCCTTGTCTAGCCCATGTCTTCCTACACACTTCTAGCATGGACAGGGACATGATGTCTCTGACTAGTATGAAGGTACCACAGACCAGCCAGGCAATTCCTCAGTCCTGCAGCACCGCTTGGACTACACTAGAGTGATTCCTTGCCATAGGATTTGAGGCAAATCCTCTCAACAGTGAGAACCTTCAGCTTTTGCTGTCATTGTCACTGATAGGACCACTCAGGGGTGAAATATGGCTCTGAGGTTTGTGGATGCAAGAAGGACATCAAAAGCTGAAAAGCTCGAAATGACATAAGCTGCCTTCTCTCTAAGTGTGTGCTTTATCAAGTTGCAAGCTGTTTTCCAGCTCTCTGTCTGCTGTCCTTGTTTCCAGCTTTATTTCTTTCACAAGTTCCAAAGGTTCCCGCCCTCTGAACATCTAACTTTGGGTTTATTTTTCCCAAGATAATAGGTTTTCATTTTTCTAGTTTGAATCTTGTGTTACTATTTCCTGCCCATATCCTGCCTCAAACACAAGGGAGCCATGAAAGTGGTGACTGTAGATTACAAAAGGAGAAGGAATGGACTCATGAAAATGCTTGTGTTTGTGAATGAATAAGGCACAGAAAGGGAACATGTGAGTATGACGGGAAGCAAAGCATATTTTATGTTTCTTCTCAGAAGATCAATGGACAGCTGACAAGAAGCAGGTGAGCAGGTAGCAAGGACCTCGTAGGTTTTCCCCCTCACAAATTCTCTTTACCACCAGTTTCCTGGCATGGTAGTACTGCTTCAGCCCCTGATTCGAAATTAGAAATTGATGAAAATTATGAAGTTGATGCAAGTTTTTCCAGTTCTGCGCTGCTGCAAATAAGCTCAGAGGCTGGCCCGTAGTGTGACATGTGTAGATACTTCCTCATTCAGAAGGGAACCGTGCCTCTGTAGCCAAAGGAATCATTTCCCACTTTGTCAGGGGATGAAAAAGAAAACCTAGAGATTGACTTCTCCCTTCTGCCATAAAACAGCAACAGGAGGGAAAGGACTTCCCAACCTCCTAAGAGTGCTCTACACTTTGCTCAGGGACTTGAAGAGAAGAGATACTTTTCCTATTGGCTGCAACACCCAAGGTGTCCGCCCTCTCTGCCCTGCCCTGACCCTTCCGATGCCCAGCCGATCTTTCCATCTCAGCTACACTCCCCTGTTTTCCTTCTCCCCCCTTCTCACTATGGTGCTCTTCCCCTCCCACCAACCCTCCCCTTTACAAGGGCACCAGTACAGGTACCACTGCCCGTCCTAGCCAGCCTTCCCTGGGCTGTTCTTCCAGCCTAGTTGAGTGATCTGCCTGCATGGTTTGTTCATACACCAGGTCCCTTGCAGTCACCACCATTTATTTTCCTAGGCTAGCACTCTCCTTTTCTGTACACATGTAGAACCTGTGACACTATAATGTTACTTAAATAAATGCATCCTAGGATTAAAAAAGAAAGCAAGATATTGCAGAAAGTGAGAAACAAGTACAGTTGGCCTTCAAACATCCTCCAAACCTTACCTCTGGCTACACAGGGAGGTCTTACAACTTTCTGACTCTAAGTCCAGAAAATCTTAAGTAGAGCTAACACATGGAAACAGCCCATGGGAGTATCAGGTAAATAGAAAAATGTCCCATTATTAAACCTCAAACACAGCACAAATGGCACTTGTGCTTGCCTTGGCCTCTTTGCCATGGTCCATTTCTACAGCCAATGATCCAGTTGCAGTTCGGGCTGCAGGGATGGTCATGTTGCTAATTCCCTTTGTCAGCACTGGCTGAAAGTACAATAATAAGGCACTGTCAACTCGTGCCATTTCTTGGTGCTTGCAGGGTTTTCTTTCTTCACTAAAGTGGTAAAACCTGTTGGTGAAGCAATTGGTAGCATATACTGCACAACACAGCAGTCACAGAAGGCAGAGATAGAAATAAGCCAGGAGTAGAAGAAACCAATAAAAAATAACCAACTTGGTTGCCAGAATGGATGACATAGGCTTTCGTGTGCAGGTGGAGAATACCACCAGCCACTGCCTCTTTGATGTGGAATGGGAGAGGTGCTTGAGGAAAGTGACAGCTCAGATGGGTCTGCCAGGGCAGAGGTAACACTGGCTTGTTATAAGCAAATGTCTTCAGCTGGGCTGTTTCCAATGACAAAAAAAAAAAAAAAACAAAAAACAAAAAAACAAAAAAACAACAAACCAACAAACCAAAAGGAAGAGTTAGAGGAGAGGCTAAAGTCAGGGAAAATGAGATACAGAGTGGTTTTCCCTCTCATGAAAATAGGGAAAATGAAATAATAGAAATTATGGAAATTATGGAAATAATAGAATGGTTTGGGTTGGAAAGGACATTAAGATCATCCTGTTAGACTCCACCTGCCATGGGCAGGGACACCTCACACTAGACCATGTCACCCAAGGCTCTGTCTAACCTGGCCTTGAACACTGACAGAAATGGAGCGTTTACCATTTCTCTGTGCAATCTGTTCCAGTGCATCACGGTCCTCACAGTAATGGCCTTCTTCCTTATATCTAACCTGAACTTCCCTTCTTTCAGTTTGACCACCTCATTTCAGATGGCTCTCATCTCACCACGCCTTCTTTCGCTCCACAGCATGAAAGAAAGTTATGTTTTCATAGGTTTCATGTTTTCCAGGATCAGATATCTATTCCCAGCACCAGTCAGTTCATGCTGCCTCTTCCAGGTGTTCAGAACCTCAGCCTGAGGATCACATTCAGCCCATGAAACAGTGCCTCGGATGGCAAGGCACTTCTAGCCTAACTGGACCTCTGAGAACTAGTCCAAACCCCTTGGCAAATGGGTTGCCATTTACTCAGTCTGGCAGAATCTCCAAAACTGCTGCAGAGACCACAACGTGAATGTCTATACTCTACAGCAGCATGAGATGTCAGAGGAATCATAATCCATCTTCATCTCCCTTTCCAACATCAGATTGAAGTATATGGTCCTTTTCACATGATAGGACAAAACTAAATTCTAATCACTTTGCAAATTATGGTAGGAATGGTTTCCTTATCTCATGCCCATATTATTTTTTTTATTCCTATTAAGAAACAAGGGAAGTTTTGAGGCTTCACAGATGTGGTAAGTGGGATGTGGGGAATGCATTCTAGCACAGACCCCACTCATAATGTTCAAACCCTGGAGGAAACGATTGCAGTTCTTGCCTGTTAAAGCTTTTGACGAACCATTCCTACCCAGGGCATTTTCAGCTCTGTACCTGCCACTCAGCTTCAAAAAGATCAGTCAGTCTGGCAGGTTTTTGGAAAAATCAGATGTACATGTTTCTGTTGGTTTTGTTCTTCAAGCACTTTACCAAAGTACTTTGGGCTAGCCAAAACCAAAACAAAAAAAACCCTCCAACAAAAAAGAAGACTGTGAATGGGAAGAGTTACATCTGTTCAGTGTTGACTGCACAATCCTCTCCTTTCTTGTACCACTGAGGTTGTAACATCAGCTTCCCTAAGTACTGGAACTCTAGCAGTCCTTGGAAGGACAGGAACATGACAAGACACATTAAAGAAATGACCAAAACCATAGGTGTGACTTCCAATATTTGCTTCCTCAGAACTGAGTGAAGCTATAAGGAAACCACCACCCTTTCCTCTTGGGTGGATGAATGCTCCCATTTGAAGACCTTCAGGTTCATGAGTGACAAATGCAGTTTATCATATGGTTTTGAGACCTATCATATGGCTCTGCAAATTACTGTATCACACCGATAGGTGTGATATGAACACACAAACATATCAGTTACACCATTACAGAGAAGCATGAAACTTGCTGGTTTCTATTTTTTTCAAACCACAAACTAGCTCAGGCTCAACCCCGCCTTCTCCATGTCACGACAAGCAAAGAAGTAGCAAACACCATGGAGCGTAACACTTCCACTTTTCCCGCAACCAGCCAGCAGAATGCTGCACAGAGTAAGTAGCATGTATAAGAGAGAGAAAAGGGTTTAAGTATTGTTAGGTGGAAAGATATGCTGTTTAGACTGGGGGGTTAATGCGCAATGCGTGTTTGCAGACAGTTATCCAGAAAAGCAAGTCCAAACAGCATATGTTGAATTCATGCTGAATTTGTACTTGAAAGTATCCCAGAGAGCACAGAAACTCAGCTGCAGACCTCTCCCAAGTGTAGACTCTGGCATCTAAGGAAACTGGAGAGAGACCATGGCCTATTTCCACTACCCCTGTACCCCCCCCCCCCCCCAAACACTG
>JAOEHY010032410.1:10069-27373 GCA_025447955.1 Psilopsiagon aurifrons | reverse complement strand
ACCTGGAGCTGTGCCTGGGATTGCTCTGACCCAGGTGTAGGTCCTTGCACTTGGCATGGTTAAACTTCATCAGGTTGGCATCAGCCCACCTCACAAACATGTCAAGGTCCCTCTGAATGGCACTCCTTCCCTCCAATGTATCAACTGAACCACCCAGCTTGGTGTCTTCGGCAAACTTGCTGAGGGCACACTCAATCCCACTGTCCATGTCACCAACAAAGGTGTTGAACAAGACCCATCCCAACACCACTCGTTACTGGTCTCCAGCTGGTTTATGATGGCATAAAAGATGATTTTGTCTGACCCTCTCACTGCCTGGAAGGGCTTTATTCTGGACTGCTGGTGAGAAATTTTACTATTACCAGCTACTCATGAAGCAGAACACACCTAATATTATACCTCAGAAGTTTCCACTGCATCTGCAAAAGCTGTAACCATGTAAGTGTTCGAAATAGTATCAGATCCACTCAAAACCTACCTGCCTCCACTGCTGTCCAATACTACAAGGAGAAAAATCCTGAGAATCTCAGAGGGAAAGCACTGAGGTGTCAGTAGCAGCTGGAAGACCCTGGGTCAAGACACAGATTGATCAGAGACAGAGTTAAGCACAGACAGCTTGGGGGTGTAAGTAGAAGGAAACATGTCTCCTTGTGCCTCTGAGAAGGGTCACTATTCCACAATACTGAAGCAGCAAGCTCCTGCCAATACAGAGTAAGAACAAAACATATAGAAGGATCCTATTTCAGGGATACCCAGCCAAATTACAGCTAGGAAATAGACAAATGCTTCTAGAAAAGCCAGCATCCATTCATGTGAAAGTATCAATTGAAAAAATAAAAAAATAAAAAAGAGAAGTTACTATAGGGATGGCATATGGTAAAAAGAAGGAGCTTAATGCAAGGAAAATGCTGTTAGGAAATAAATAGTTCATCTAGGGAAGAGCAGTGTGGACTCCACTGTAATAAGTTGTGATACACTAGTGTGAAGTTAATGTTAGAACTCCAGACCCACACAACACTGATTAAAAAGTACAGAAAAGAAAATCCTTTAAATATAAAAACTGCAAAGAAATACTGTGGGCATATTTCGAGGGTATCATACATTACAGGAGGAAATGTTAGACTTGAAAGACAAATCTGTGAATAAAGTTTCACCCCAGCACCACTACAAAATTACTCAGGGAAGGTGAAATCCTGCCTGGGTGTTCTCAAGTCCACCAAGCACTTTCTAAGAAGACACTAAATCCTTCCCTTCTTTTTGGCTCACAGCATAGGACTGCTGCCTCTCCAGCTTGTCCCTAGCAGTGGAACAAGGTAAGTAAGGATTTCACCAGCAGTATTTTTGTCCAGAATACATTCAGATCCATGTCCTGCTTACCAAAACCAAAACCAATGCTCACACAGAACTGGTCTGATAGGCTTTAGGAGGTAGACGCTCTCCATTTCATGTCTTTCCTAGCCACATACACTGCAGTTGTAGCAGTTCCACTGTGCTAGAAACCACAGTCATTTTGTCATGAAACTAATAAAATTCTAAAAAGCAAAGGCAATCATTTAAAAGACTGCAGTGCACATATCACCACCGCTGGTGCCATAGAATGTTTGCTAAAGACTTTTGTAAGAAACACTGTGCCCTAACATACCAATCTTATTGCACCCCTGAACAGATCATTAGAGATAAGGCATGCAAAATTCAAATAGTTTAGGTCTTGATGTGAGACAAGCCAATTCCCTAAGAGCTCTGCCTGTCTGGCAACAAGGAGACCAAGAAAAACAAATACCATAGGCAGCCTGGAAACTGAAGAGCCTCCAGGGAGCTGCTGAGGTGGAGTGTCTTCTGACAAGGCAACAGGAGAGCTCAGGGGCTATACGTGTACCAGAAAGGTTGAGAAAAAATTGAACTGAATTCTGGGCACCCATGGAGAGCCTGAAGTAATGGGAACCTCATAAGGTTATCTAGCTAGGAATGGCAAACAGCAGCAAAATAGAACTACAATAACAGAGCCCAAGTGTGTGAGAGCTGGGGGGTCACCAGGAATGTCATGCTATAAGGACACACACAAGCCAAGGGGGAAGCAGCTTTGTCCAAAATGAATTATTGCATACAGGGAGTGGAATCACTCTGTGGGTTCTGCCAGTGAAATCCACGCTAACGGTTTCACCTCTGTCTCTTAGGGCATGTCTACACTTCATATTTGGCCTGAAGCCTGATCTCAGGGCTTTGGCCTGGCCAATCTCCTGACTGATGGCTGCTTCAGTCCAAACTAGCACACAACCAGCATGCCTCCCTGCTGAGAAGAGGGAGCTGAGAGACAGTAAGGAACAATTTCTTAACCCACTTCTCAGCTGAGCTCAGAGTCCAAGTGCATGAGTGCTCCTTTCTCAGCTCCACTGCAGTCAGTACAGGTTAGCCCAAATTCCTGTGGTACGTGGCAGGGCAGAGGGAGCACTTTTCCTTCCATCAGGTGGAGCCGAGACTCACTGAGAAGCTGGGCTGTACTCTGTCAGCTGCTGCTTTCTGCTCTTAATGCAAATTTCTTTGTTGACATTGCATCAAAGCATCTGAACACCCCTCAAGTCCAGGAAGGCTGGATCTTTGCTTCTCAGAAGTGAAACTTCAGTGTCACTGACCAGGCTGAGGGCAATGACACTATTTGTTTAACAGTGTGGATGGTTGGTAAACGGTGACATAAACATTGATTCAGGCCCAAGCCAAACACAGAATGCAAACCTGGACCAAGTGGGGCCCAACTTACCAGTTATTCTACTCTGTCGAAAAGCAGAACAGCAATTAGAGAGGGATGAACTGACAGTGGAAGAGCACAGCTAAACAAAGAAACATGTCTACAGCACACCATTACTGCCACAGCAGAGGTAGTACTGAGCAAGCCTATAAATACTCCTCAAATCATGAAGAAACTGGCTGGGCACAGATATTTAATTCATATCAGGATGTAGCACAGCTAAATTAGCATTGACTGCTTCCACGAACTATTTAATTGCGTAGAGTACCCAGCAGAGAAACTGCACACCTTACAGCCTTTCCAAACAAACCTCTCCAGCCTCTTGCTTCATTTGCTTTACCTTTTGATGTACTACCAAGCAAGTTAACAGGCAAGAATGTTCCCAACAAAAAAAAAAAAAAAAAAGAAGAATTAAACATCGGAAGAATGCTGATAGAAAGTAAATAACAGATTACTATTTGCAACATTTTTCCAAAATCCTAACTCCAAGAAACAGAGTGTTACAAAAGAGTTTTTATAAGTAACATGATCATGTGAACATTTGAATCTGGTCACAGATGCATCTTATTTTAGGCTTTAAAGGGTTATAATGAACGCGTGTTGGGTGCTTACTAAGAATAATACAGTGAATAACAGTAAAATAAAAAGCAGATTTCAGAAAATCTTGATGCTTGCACAGGATTAATGAAGAGAGAAGAGGCAAAAGTCACTGAATAAGATATTTTTTAGAAATTATTCACTTGGCTCTAGCCATGCTAACTAATTACAAAATTAACAGAGGTGATAAGAGATCAATTAGGTTTTAGTATGCTTATCCTGGAATACAATTAAGGAAATAAAATTGTGATAACAAGTAACTAAGTTGTACAATGAAATTAGATCTTGTCTTCTCATTAAAAGAAATGGTATCCTCACCAGCCTGTCCAACCAGTATCCAGGACAATCACTAATACCAATCACTGCAAAAGAAGAGACAAAACACTATGGCTACAAAGGGTACAGGAAGTATAAATCCTTGTCTAAGAATACACACCAAGTCCACAGATAGTGCATGTCTTCTTCACTGGCCCCAGAAACTGATTATTAAATACAGATATTATAGATCAGTAACATCATTTGAAGAATAAGAAAGAAAACACTATACCTGAGGCTAGCAACTCTGTTCTCATTTGCTACACCCAGAACAGACAGCAAGGAAGTATTATAATGCTAAGAAATGTAACTGAAGGAAATTAGATCTGCTGTTATTAGCCAATGTCCAATATATCATGCCTCAGTCCTATTTAACTGACTAACATGAAGCAAATTATACCATGATGGCTTGTCTTATCAGAATTAAATGCAGTTAACTACAGTACATTGATATAAGATGTTGGAAACTGGCTTGACTTTCAAGACTGGCCATCTACTCAGTGAAGCTTTTGCTGCAGATGAGGGAAACACACGAATAAAATCTGGCAAACAGTGCCATGACATCCGAACCAGTAAAATTTAACTTCTGTAACCAGATTCTGCAGGCTCTGACAGAAGATTTTTTCAGTGTTTGGGACATTCATGGGGGATTGCTCCCATGTGGACACTAATGCTAAGTAATTCATAAACTCAGCATGCAGTCTTTTGCATTGCTGGAAAACTTACAGTACAAAATTATGGAATCTCTTATGTATTCTCCTCTGATCTACTACTCAAGCCTTTGTTTCTCTGATACCTCCTCCCTGTGAAACTGAAATTAACCACAAAGTACAAAGTACAACTATGCAAGCCTTATTTCCTTAGGAAACCAGACTACAAAGAGGCATCCAGATTCATCTGTGTCTAAAATTTTCCCTCCATTTATGTTTCAAGCTTTTCAGTTCATTCTTGCAAATCCAGGCATCTTGAATATTTCCCTGAAAACTATGGAACTGGAGTTCCGATCACATCACAAACTCAGAAGTTTCAGAGACTCATTAAATGCCAAGGAAAATACAGCATTGTGAAGCAAACATTTGAAATTATAGCACTAAAAACACTACCAAAATATCCCAGTATATTTTTGGATTGGTGCCATTCCTATGTTTCAAAATAACAACTTTTTAAATTTTTGTCGTCTTATTTTTTTTTTTTTTTTTTTTTTTTTCCCAAGGCTATCAACTCAATAACTCCTCTTAGGGATTCACTCATTTTGATACTTTGTTTTTAAAATGTATCTGCCTTTATACAAATGTTGGATATCTCAGCTTTGCTTACACATTTAGTGCTCAGATGATTTCTTCTGATGGTGCCGGTAATCTGTGAAATTGAAATATGTGACAAAAAGCTCATGTAAAAAAACATTCAGAAATAAAACTGAAAATTGGAACCAAGGCAAAGGATGATGACATGTCTATATGAATTTTACAGAAACACAAAAGTGTTGGTGGCTTTTTGTTCATCAGCACTCACATGTACAAAGTGTGAGTGCTAGTTTATACTCTAACGTCATTTGTTTGCTCCAGCAGCCTCTCTGGATCAAAGGGGATCCAAACCTAGAAAACAGTTAGGAAGACTAAAGACAGTAGGATGTTCGGCAGCAATACAAGCAGCTGGTGCAAAGAGCTACTGCATCTCAAATGAGCATAGAAAACAAATTATTATCCCCCTTTTCTGTGTTTACAGAGGGATGAGGATGAGGAACAAAATAAAATTCAATCAAAGAAATACCCATAAATAAAAGCAAACATCAAAAAATACAAAACCCTCAAAAGTGAGATTCTGTCATGAATAGGCTTTCTGGAAAGCCAAGATCTTCAAAATCATCACACTTCCAAATGAAAGCACACTGAAATAAAACCTGCATATTTAGGTTTAGGGCAGTGTGATTATGACTTCAAATCATTAAAATGAGAAATTAGTCATTTAGAACACTGATCAATGAACAAAACGTTAATGAAATAGTGCACCTCATATTTCTTTTTCTTTCTTTTGACATTAAGAGTCTTGACAAGATCTAGAGACAGTGTACACTCTATCAATATTATCTGATGATGATGATCCTTCTTTGATAAATGCATGAACTGAGAGATGTGAGTATTTCCATGGCAACTTTCCAAGTCTTTGTTTGCCTAGTAAAGAAAAGCATCATCAGGAATATGAATGGCAGATCAGTCTTCTTTACTCGCATGTAGGAAGAAAGAGAGATGGAGAGAGTGACAAACATGAAGCCTGTCATACTTGAGATAAACATTTTTTTAGTAGTATAAATTGGTTTCTAGCTACTGTAGGTACAAGAATTTCATGTTCTCTGTTCTATGCAACTTGTAACTCCCATCCATTCCCTGGTCCATTAATATAAAAATTAAAAATGTGTAAAAACACCTCAGTCTTGATTTGCTTTTACAAACACAAATATAGCTTTAAGACTCCAAATGCTAAACACTTAAGAGAAAAAGGATTATGGTATCATTAACTGCATCCTAGCTCTCTGAAAACCCTTTCATGTCATGATCCATTAGCTGCAGCAGTGAAGATTCAGATGACTGGCTTCACTGTACACTGTGCTTAGGTTAAAGTAAATGACAAATATTTTCTGCAAAGAAAGGTCCAGGGTTTTTTGAGAGTCCGAGTAAGTGAAATATGAATGATCGAGAGTAAGAAATCATGTAGTTATTGCTTTAGCAAGGAGTTTGGTTTTTACTTAGAGCCAATAGAGTTTAATAAATAAGCTGGCTACAATAAGCATGTAATGGTACAATGGGTCTAGAGGTACAGAGTGAATGAACATTCATTACCCATGTACTGAACTGGATCATGCCCCACAGTACAAGCTTTAAACTTGCCATGTACAGCAACAGTCTTTGACTGGAAAGGAATGCCTTGCCATAGCAAAATAATGTGCTTAGCAAATGAAATGATCTAGCACTTATCATTCTTACTGTAGTAACACTCTACGCGTACATTTCTTTTGATGGGTTCTACCTGCAAAAAGAGTCCTAGCAATTTTTAATTCATTTTCTGGAAATGCGTGATGAGTATTTTCAGATTATTCTATTGACAGTGTTGCCTCTTATTTGATAAAGGAGACGTACACCAAGTGTATGTGGGTTTTTTGTTTAAATGTTATTTTCGCACAGTTTTTCTTATAAGCAATTTTAAGCCTGGAGGAAAATCTGTTTTCTGTCAAATTTTCAGTCTTGCTCCCAATCTCACTTGTTTATGAACCTGGTTTATTACGGTTGACTCCTTAATGATATGCTCCATGGCTCTTGTCAGTTTATTTTTTAGTGAGAGTAACAACTTTTTTGAATACTTGAAAATATTAAATGGTAGCAAGCTGTCCACTGATTTATGCTTGCATCTTTCTGCCATGCCTCAACCAAACGGTGATCACTTAGATCAGCTACTGACTGATTTAGTTCATAAAAGAACTTGAACACCAGGTAGAAATACTACTCGTGAAAAATGAAAATGAAGTCTAAATGCTTAAATCCTTCCCCTTAATAAAAAGGGAAGCCTATCTTAGATATGTTTTATGACTAATGATTTAGCAGATTGGGGTAGTACTTGCACCATTATGGATGATCACAAAGGCATGTTCATGTAAAAAATATATCAGTACAACATCATACTCTCTTTACAGCTTGAGAGATGTAAACAGGACACTAGAGGAAGATGTCTCTGGTTTGGTGGGGAAGGAATGCCCAGATTTCAGCTTATGTTTAAAGGCTACTTTTCATATTCTGCACTACCCAGAGGCAAAAATGCACAAATTTTTCTGGATCAACCTATTTTCCTCTTCCTATGTAAATAGAACAAGAGTCACTATTCCTCTCTGACGTAAAGAAGCACAAGAGTTCTGAAAAGAGGGGAAGAGACAGACTGCTGATCTACAACTTTCCTGTACCAAAATAGGGAATAGCCCATTGGACAGAGCAGCTGAGGGAATACACTTTGAATTTTTCACAGGGTTCAGTTTGCCACACAGGGCAAGAGCTCCATCCAGGACATATTTAAAAGGAAACCTAGGGTGATCTTGCTACTGTTTCCCCTACTTGCCTTTGGAGCTTGCAATAGCTGTGCAGTTTGTTTCCCCTCACATGTACCAGTGAGGCTGCTTCTTTCCCATTGCAATTAGAGAGGTAACAGATTGCAGGGAAGACCAGGGTGGTTTGTGCCTGAGCTCTCAGCAAGCAGGCGAGCTGGGCTCTCACAGATCATCAGGTGTTTCAGTTCTGTCAAAGCACAAGCACCAGACAAATTTCTGGCTACCGGGAAGCAGAGCTCAATGTGATTCAGCAGCAGAACAGAAAGTGACAGGGCAACTTTCAAACCTTGGTCAGAATACAGTTAGGCACCTTCTTGATGCACAGGGAAGTAGAACAGAATTTTAAGAACTGAAATGTGTGATTTGGGAACTTAATTTTGTGTTCAAAGGGATGCACATCCTTCAAGCCACTGTCAGGTCCTTACTTTGTAAAACAGTCCTAAACAAACCAGAAGTGACCATGCTATTTTGGTTTATGTGTTTCACCTGAGCTCATTTACCTTGCTTATACCAAAAAGAATTTAGTGTCATCTATTTGCCCTGTCAGGCATGCATCCTTACCACCAGACTATAGCTGTTTACTGTGTCTCTTTGTCATGGTTAACTCACCCAGTTCGCTCTCTCACTCCCCCCTCTTTCTTCCCCCCGCTCCCCAAGGGGGGATGGTGAGGAGAATCAAAAGAATGCAACTCCCATGGGATGAGATAAGAACAGTTCAGTAACTAAGGTATAACACAGACCACTGCTGCTACCACCAATAATAATAATAACAAGAGAAATACAAGGCAAGAGAATACAACAGCTCACCACTGATATCCAGCCCAACCAAGCAGTGAACTAACCATTCCAGGTAACTGCCCCTAGTTTTACATCCTGGGCATGACGTGCTGTGATATAGAATACCTCTTTGGTCAGTTTGGGTCAGGTGCCCTGGCTCTGCTTCCTCACGGCTTCCCCTCCTCCCTGGGAGAGCATGAGACTCAGAAAGTCCTTGATCAGACTAAACACTACTGCAACAACTAAAACCATCAGTGTTATCAGTGCTGTTCCCAGGCTGAAAGTCAAAACCACAGCACTGCACCAGCTACCAAGAAGGAGAAAAATGACTGCTACTGCTGAACCCAGGACACTCTTCCACCTCCTTTTTCTGAAGTTGCTGGGTAGACATTTCCACCTACCTTTCCACTAAATTAGAGATGACATGCCCAGTGACAAAGAGGCAAAAATTCTTGCTGTAGACCCAATAGCTTTGCTCTAAGCTTTGTTCAAGTTCTGCTCACCTAAAAGGCTAAATCCTGGTTGACTAAGCTGTCAGTGAATACTGGATATTACAGCTGACCACATATTTCTCTGAATGTTGTTAGCCCTGATGGGCTGGCTAGTCTAGGATGGGTGTTTGAACTCTGGAAAACCCTACCTGCTGCTGCTCCTAACCCCTTGCATGGTGGTTATGGACCTTCTTAAATCCTTCTGCAAAGTATTGTCCTCAGGGAGCTACATTTGTTCTGAAACATACGTATTACTGAGTTTATTGCACAGTCAATTGGAAACACTGCCTTTTGTTCCAGAGAATAACTTTGCTTCAGACTGTAGGCTTCATGGGTCTATGATACTCAGGGGAGTGAGTGTAGATAAGCAAAAAAACCCCTGTTTTATCTAAAGTTGATTAAGTGAACCCTGTTCACATATTTCTGTGTTTCCCGAGAAGGTCAACATATCTGCAGTTATGAATTCTTCATGAAATGACTTGGGCAGACGGGGAAATATCTTTGTACCATCACACTGCTGATGCAGACACTATTACCATAACAGCTGTGAAAGCCCTGTGAAAGGACTCTATCTAGCAGAAAATTACCATCAGCTCAATTAACTGGTGTTCAGTAGTCTCTGCAGATAGGATGATAATCAGCAGTTGTTGCTGGAGACACAAGACAGTTCATGCACTTATAGATCTGCTAAAGCCAAACACAAATACTAGCAGTCAAGAGAATCAAGCAGATTGCAGCTGCTCCTTAGAGAATAAAGCCTTCATGATGCTGTACAGTGATGGCTACTTGCTAAGGAAATAAATTAGTGTGTGCACTGTATATATAGCTCACATTAAGCTGCAGGAACATGTCCTCATACTCCTTACTCAGAAAAGTCCAGACAGTCATGTCTCAGCCTGAAAACCTCCTAGAAAAAACTGCTGAAAATTACTTTCCATCATCAAAAAAGTATTCACACCTCAGCAAAAAGCTAAATAAGGACGCTGTTCTGGGAGCGTCCCAGACACTGAACTATTGTTTTTAATCTTCTTAAAGATGCACAAACACAGAAATCTCTTAAAGTGCTTAGCAATGTATTTGACAGAAATAATCCATGCCTGTACAAAGGTAAGGGAAAAGAAGCTAAGCAGACATGCCTGCATTCATGAGCAGAGAAAGTTCGTGGACTGGGTCAGCAAAGTGCGCACACAGAGCTGATCAGTACACCGGGTAACAGGCATCCTGCCTGCCTTCTGACAGTATGGCTGGAGGTCGTATCTCAGGAGGCTCATACACAGTCTGGGCTTCAGATCCCACAAGGCACTGGGACCTCATGTGTAATGTTAAGCTGGCCTTTCCTGGCAAATCCACTCAAGAACCACAGCATGAAGGCAGATTATTTTATGAAGCAGATTCTAGACTAACAGCAAACTATTTTATTCTTTCGGTTAGTTTTTTTATTGCTTTTTGTTTCTGAAAAAGGTCACCTAAACCCAACAAACTCTGCTACACAAACACAGCTGGATCTATCCACTACATCACTGTTTTCTAGAGCAACTTAAAACATCTCCCTAAGCAAGGATGAAAGCACGGAGCTATACATAAAAACAGCTGGATCCACCCAATACATCATTGTTTTCCACAGCAACTTAAAAGAGCAGCCTAAGCAAAGATGAAAGCACAGTTCTGTACATCTGCTTCCTTGTCTTCTCTCACATTTTCTTATTTTCCCTTTCATTCTCCTTTTATCTTTCACTTGTATATTTTCTCCTTTTCACAATTTTACCTCCATTGCCATCTCTAACTCATCTTCCCTACCTGTGCTGCTTCGAGAATAGTTTATGCACACCACAGAGCTACCCTGTCACTAGTTCCATGTCTATAGGAGGCATAAACTTTCCTCTTAGGTGCTGGGTTCTGCTTGAACCTGTGTCAAAAGAGCAATCTGGATTACTGAGATGTAATGAGAGACAAGTGAAACTAAACTCAGATGCATGACTTCAAATAGCAACTATGGTTTGTTGGCTGGTTTGGGGGTTTTGGGGGATGGGGAGGCAGGATTGGGTTTGTTGGTGGGATTTTTAAAACTCTTTTCTGTAGTTATTATAGGTTACTCTTAGGAGAAGCAACTGAATACACATCTATGACCACTTACAGGGTCAGAAATATACAATTCAGGGAAAATATGGCATGCAAGATCAAAAAAAGACTGTGCTTGAAAAATCACTACAAAATATTGTGAAATCTTGGAGGGGAAGGTTTAGCTGGTTTTAACACCCTGATTTAATTTTTCTACCTCTATAAAGATTATTTTCTGGGCCAAATTCTCATCTGGAACATCAGAAACAGCAAAAGTACATACAACTTGATGCCATGAAGAACATTTGTGCAACTTTGAAAAATGTCAGAAATGAGCAGAATATAAGTTATGTGTGATGAGACCCAGAAAATCTGTTTGTTCCTGGTAGCTACTCCTTAGCAGCCATCAGCTCTTCTGTAAAACCAAACATCAAAGGTCTGAAATTCCACAATGACTTTTGATGTCGGCACAAATTCAGTAGTTAAAGTTGAAGACTTGTCACATGAGGAGCTTATGCCAATTATAAAGCACAAAAAAGTCACACACATGCAGGCATATGTTCATTATTAAAACGAGTCCACCAGCTCTCCTCTTCTGAATGTTTGGCTTATTTTATGAGAAAATAAAGATGAAAAATAGCTCTGGTTTTCAAGGTAAAATGCTTGAAAGAAGCAAATAAATGTCAGTAGCCACTTTGCCTACGTGTATTATCTCCCTGGACTCCTTTTTCAACTGAACCGTGCTGCTACATTTTCCAGCTTAATCTTCACCTGCTGTGCCCATTTTTCTATAATGGTTACTTTTCCCTCTTCCGATACAAAAGCCTAGTTTTCTATCTTTTAAACCATTGTCCAATGGCCAGATTGGCTCCCCATGGCACAAAATGGAATAAATTAAGTTTCCCTATGCATTAAAAAGATGACGACAGGTTGTCTAAATTTTGCCAAGCATGCATCTCTGAACTGCCCCCCTTAATACTGCTAAAACTTCATAAGGCTGTAACTTTCCCATAAAAAGTGAGCAGACCCTCAATTTGTCCAAAACAGCATAGCTTTTCTAAAAATCATTTTCCCAATGTTTTCACAGGCAAAACTATAATGTCTTGAAGTTTATGGGTATATAAAATATGGACATAAGGAAAGATATGTTGAGAAGCAAAAATACAACTGAATCAAGCCCAAGTGCTGCACTTCCCAACCAGGTGATGGGGCAGAGTATGGAGGACTGTGGTTACCTGAAAAAATTATTGTTAATGTACTCACTTTTAACTTCAAGTGAAATTTTCCAAAAGATTATAACAATTGGGTATCCAAACCTTACTGTCTTTCCAATAATTTCTTGTGAACTTCACAAAAAAAAAAAATCAGTTTTCCCATGGGGAATATTCATGTATTAATATCTCATGGAAATGGTGTGACATTCTCCTAAGATAGGCAGACTGCTGTTGGAAACCCACCGTTTTCCTTCCACCTCACCCAATACACTGCTGCAAACCCATCTTCCCAGATTCTGCATCAGACAACAACTTTGCCACAATGACTGCCATAGCAAAACAGAGTCTGACAGCCATCATAGCTCCAACCTGAGCAACCCTTTGAACTTCAGGGAGCTTCCCAAGCTGCTTCCAACAGGACAGGAGCTTTCCAGAGTGCCCCAGGGAGCACCTTGAGTCAGAAGTTGTGAGAGCTGATGGCTGTTTAATTTAGGAAAACTGGAAATATGGGGGTTTTTTTATTTTCCTGAACTGAAAATTTTCCCATTTTCCTTTGAGTGAAAAAAATCTGAAATGTCACTTTTTGTTCCAAATTAGTACAAACCATACTGGAATTCATGTCTCCTCCAGCACCCCTCCCCATCATAAAACTTCTGAGTCTCAGCTCGTTCTTCAGTGCCTTTATGCCTTTGAAAAATCACCCTTAAACTCTCTCTGATGAACAGTGAAAGTAAGCATGTGCAACTATTTAGTCAAATACCAGATGTTTATGTATTCTCATCATATTCAACACACAAATATCTGTTTAAAAGTTTTGGTTCACAGTACTGTAGGAATGACTTCCTCATACAAATGCCCATACTAGAACACTGGCAACATAATTCAGGCATAAATAAGAGCATTTATGGTTATTCACTGTTTGTTACTTGGTGTTCATTATTCTTCCTGTAAAAAAATTTTGTTTATCAAGTGAAAAATAGCCTATGATTTCTGTGACCGATGACACGCTCCACATAATGAACAGTGAATGAAGCATGCAGCCTATGTAAGTAACAATTTGGAAACTTATTTCCCCAAATTGATCTCTAAACACTTACAAAATAAAATTTACTCACAGAAAGTTGGAAGTACAGAAAAATGAGAAAATTGGCTGCTGAACACGTACTACCAGTTCTTCCACCCACTTTAGTACAAAGAACATGCAGCAATGAGGAATTAGCTCTGCCACCTCTCCCTACTACCGGGGCATGCCTTGCCACCTGGGCTGAGGAGAGGATTTTCCACAGCTGCCTCTGGTCTCCCACTGCTCCCTGAATCATGAGAGCTGCTGGGCTCCTCAGGAACACACCATTTGTGCTGGAAAGTATCCTAAGGCCTTTGAAATCCCAGCTGCCGCAGGCAGCTCTTGAGGAAACAGGGTCTATACAATCTTGCTGCAAAACTGTATCACCACAAAATAACACAAAAGGGTTTTCTGCTACAGTAATCGGATCCTATCTACAGCATTCACTTTAAGACAAATAAAAAGTGATAAATGAGACTTAAATACATCTTGGTATGCATCAACAGCCTGGATTTCGTTAAGACCAGAGGTACAGATAAGGAATGCAGTGGCCACAGTTTCCTTTCCTACAATCTGGTTTGAGTGGCTCTCCTTGTATTTCTTTAGCAGTGAACTCAGGTATGCTCTTTGTTTTCTGGACAATTGCATCAAGTAGGCCAAGATGAAGATAGAGGCCAGGTACAGTGCAGTGTCCTCTCTGTGCAAATCACCCAAGAGCTATATACTGAGGAGGCCATGACAGTGACATCTATGCATTGCTCCACTTCACAGCAACATCCATAACCTGGAATATTTATGCACTCTTGGGCTCACAGCTTTCAGTACTGCTGGATAACTTCCAGAGCCTGATGACTTTTATTGACAGATAAAGGGTGTTGAGCAGCTCACGGGATTATGCGCTATCAGATAAAGAATGACCAGCCATTAGCTAATATTTCTGACTGCTACCTATGTCCTTTTAAACATACATACCCTATTTTCAGGAGGGGAAACCACAGCAAACTCCTTGCACTGGGAAGTTGCAGGAGGCAAAAAGCAAGCAATGAGACCATGATCTCATCAGCTCCTCTGCCTCAAATAACACCTGAAAAGTCTTCGGGGATAAAGAAGGCGAAGCAGAAATAGCATGTTTCCATTGATCTTTGGAAGCCTTCCAACTTTGGCTTTTCAACTGATTCGGGTGCATTGCAGGGTATTAGTTACAGGGTTTAGCAGGGACATGTCAGGCTCCAGAGATGCAGTAGCAAGCTGTGAGGCTGCTTGGCCCACTCTGCACTCACCTGCCTCGCACAAGGAGAAATAAAGCACAGTCACTGCCCCAATGAGTCAGCTCAGGCTCGTTCTGCAGGGGGTCCTGGCAAGCATCAGCACAGCCAGCAAAGCTGAGGTCAGTGTGTCAGAAGTTAGCCTGTGACTGAGCCTTATATATCCCATAGAAAACATAAGCAAATCTTCAACCATTCTGAGAAATACACATAGCTGTCCATACCACAAAAGCCTCAGAGGATTACTTTATCATGAACCAACAAGTTCATCCCAGAACCAGAGTCAAAACAGCTCTGTGTCAGTTGCAGCTTGTCAGGGACCATTTTTGGCAACAGAAGATACTCATCTCTGCTTGAAAGACACCCTCAAACAAAGCATCAGTGTCACATCAGAGAAGGTTTCTGTTGTGGGCTTGGGGGAACAGCAAAACTTTCATACGGGTTTTCTCAAATATGGTTTTGGCTTTTAAGCAGTTGTGCTTATTTTGACACCACAGAAAGTATAAGAATATAGAAAGTACTTATGTTGCTTCGTATTTTGCACACTTAACAGTGGCGGTGGTCCCTTGGGAATTTAGAGTTTAATCCTAAGATTGTCAACGTACTAGCAATCCAGGCATATATTTGCAGCAGCTAAAGTAACACAAAAACAATATGAAACTATAAACTCAAAATTCAGGTGATAATCACACCTGGTGGAACACCATAAAAGATATTTGTTAAATATATTATTCATCAAGTTTGACAGATTTAAGAAGTTCACTGTGATGCAATACATTCATTATTTTGTTGCTGAAATTATTATCTGTTGAAATATTGTTATGCAAGTATTTTTGAACAATCACCATAATTTATTCAAGACCAAAACAATTATTATAAAACTAATTACTGCAAGAACCGGAACACTATAGGTCGCTAAGCCTGTTTGTTGGTAGCTGCATTTACTTACCTTCTAGTTTTCAACGAGTGACTTTCAGAAACATATTAGAGCTGCTTTCATTTTCAGAAACATCCTGCTAAGAGACACAAAGCACTGATCCACTGCCTTCTGCCATTAAGGGCAACTTCCAAAAAAAAATCAACACTTTTTCATTGTTGAATACTATAACAACTTTTCCTAAAGAATGCTATGCTGCTGCTTATTCACTTATACAGCAATTCTATATTTTTTCTGTGGTATTCTACTGCTCACATTACTGTTTTCTGAGGTGCTTCTAAGAGCAGAAAAGTTCCCTGTGGACTCAGAGCATTTTTATTAGTTCCTAAGGAAGCCACTAAATTGGAGCACTTAGTGTAGAAAATTAGATCCTATGCCCTATTTAATATGTGTTTATGTTCCATTGGAATAAAGAAATGTACTACAGACAGTGAAATTCTGTTCATTAGCTTGTATTTATGATCAGAGTGCAGCTGTAGCCTTTGGGCTAGCTGACACACTTGAAGTGTTTTCTAAAATAATAAGCACGTTGGAGAAAAACAGAGTTAGCAACATGAAGCCAAATTCTAAGACAGTTGCAACAAACACTAGCCTTATTTACTCAGTTAACTCCCTCACAGTTGAGCTGAATTTAATTAAAAGCAGAATTTGGGCTACATAATTAGATGTTAAATGTATGTTAACACATAGAAATAGAGAGTAGTACCAAGCTGTCCAATATTGTATAGACTCCCACTAGCAAACCCACATGACACAACACAATCTGTTATGTCAGGAAGATTTAACAGCACAAGTCCAATCCAATCCCATTGGGATTAGCATAACCCAGGAATCTCAGCAAGGCCTATCATTAAGGAGCCCTTCACTGATGGAATGCAGCACACCCTGACCTGAAACATGAACCACTGCATCAGCGCTGTCCTCCCCCACTTCCACATTCATACAAATGGAGACAGATCAGGCTCATTTTCAAGAATTAATTTAGACTTCTTCTAAACTCTTCAAGGTGCAAGCTGCTTTTTTGTTGTGCGGCTGAGAAGCATACAGTGATCCTGGCAAATACTAGCAGTCCAAGATACGTGTTCAGGAGAAACACTGCCTAGTGCATAAACGAATGTCACCACTGACTGCTACAGAAAAATAGACAAATCCATGATTTATTACCTGTGATGTTAAACGTGTTACATCTGCAAAGTCCATCTAAGAATATGCAGAAAGTGCCTGAAATAAACTGACCAGGAAATAAGTTCATTATATGAAAGAAACAACAGAAACTATCATGCAGTTCCAAATGCAGGGTGAGTGAACTACATAAGTACTACACAGAGCCAAGCACAGTGAAAGCACAGCCTATATATAGTAATAGTACATTTGGCTATCTTCTACATTGGCCAGCCACTGCAGGGAAGATATCACAAGTGCTTTGTCAACTGAGCTCAAAATTTTTATGACAAAAAGAACAAATTTAAGTCTCAGGAGCACAGCCTATCACCTTTGCAAGACATGGCTTTACTATTACCACTCCAAGTATCTGTCTTATTTCCTCCCTTCTTCCTGACCTAGGTGCCACTCCACCACCTATCCAAGCTCTGTCTCACTCCACTGTTTTCAGCTAATCAACTTCCACTCCAGCTCTCTAACTCTGTATTTATTCTCATATATCCTTCATTCACAGTCTTCCTGACTGTCATGGGTTCAGCAGTAGCAGTCATTTTTCTCCTTCTTAGTAGTTGGTGCAGCACTGTGTTTTTGAC
>JAOEHY010032409.1:0-26772 GCA_025447955.1 Psilopsiagon aurifrons | reverse complement strand
TGGCAGAGCATGAGACTCAGAAAGTCCTTGGCCAGACCAAAATGTACTAAGCAGTAACTGAAACATTGGTGTTATCAGCACTGCTCACAAGCCGAAAGTCAAAAGAAAAAAAAAACACAGCTCCACACCAGCTACCAAGAAGGACAAAAACGACTGCTACTGCCGAACCCAGGACAAGTGGCAAGAAAGATATATATACCATCTAATGCAATTAGGAATAGATCAGAAGGAGCCCCTAAACTTCTGGTTGTCAGAAGCTACTAAAGCATTTCAAGGAAAGATATTTAATAGACTCCTTTTACTTATGTACTTTATTCAAGCATCTGCTATTTGCCACTGTTAGAGCAAAGATATTGGACCAGATGGACCCCTGGGCTGACAAAATTTTGCTGTTTTTATGAAAAGACTGGTTTAGAACCAATAATATTAAAGCAAGAAAGCAGTTGGCATGAATGCCACAAACATCAAATTTTACTGGAGGTGATGTCATATTACAGTGAGAGTAAAGATGTGATGTCATATTACAGTGAGAGTAAAGATGTTCTACTTGACCAAAAGTGTGATAAGAAGATTGGAATTGACCGTAAGATTTCATACAAAAAAAAAGAACCACTCTCAGCTTTAGAGGGCAATCTTCACAGTGCCTTCTGTTTACCCCTGACAGAATTTATAGCTTTATGAAGGACCAGTGTGGAAGCCCAAGAACTTCAGTCCTTCACATATTCACAAACAAAAGATGTTTTGGAACTTACACTATTGCCTTCCCCAAGATTTTCTGCTAATGCAGAAGAATAGTCTGGAGCTGGGGCTTCTGAATCCTCTCTTGGCTTCTCCAGAGACCATTTTATATGAGCTGCAACAGACAACAGTTACTGAAAAGTGACAAGCCTTAAGCATTTGGATTCTATGAACTGATGATCTGCTCAACATCCTTTTTAATAAGAGAGCAAATATTTCTCACTTTGGAATGTTAATACACTGTGCATACTCTCCATTGACAAGTTCAAGGTAAAAGAGGTGGCTAGCAGATGCAGCAGTTTGCGCAGCGGTTTTCACAGCAGTCTCTAGCTTTCGCTTTGAGAGATTTTAGAAGTTCTGGGGACAAGGTCCAGAATCACTGGACAATGCCTGGATTTTAAGTCTGAGAAACCTGAGGGTACTTTCTGCTGCCAGGTAAGATGAGGTAAGCTCTATTAGCTTCTAAGAGCTCAGTCAGCTGCCCTTGACCTAAAAGGTGCATGAAGACTTTGCTGGAAGGTATGCACTGATTACAGATGGTCAAGCACTGATTTAGGTGGTACTAGGGAGAGGGTTGTAAAAGAGCTAGGTCTAAAGTGCAGCTCTCAGGTGCAGCAGCTTATTCAGAAGTTGTCATAGTGCACATTTTCCAGAAGATGCTGGAGCAGCTGTCCCAGCTATGGTGGAGGCTTTGAGCTAGACAGGGCTTTGGGTGGTGGATTCAGCTTTCTAAGTCCCGGACTGCAGACAGTGCCTGTTGCCTCCAGATGAGTGAGGCTAGAGATGGTCTTTCTTCTGCAGGAAGTGTGCCATTGATGAGAAGTCATGTTACTGGTTGGAGGAGTCATAGGAGGAAGTCAGCAGGCTTCTCAGTATCAGAGAGGATGACAGAGACACACAGGATCTTCCAAGAGATTCAACAGCTGGAAAACTCCCAAACCCCTACTGCAGTGGAGACATAGGCAGAGATTATCTGTAGAAGAAGAATAAGATGGGGGTAAATTGGTGAATATTGTCTGCCTATACTTTAGTGAGGCTTTGACATTGTCTCCCAGAATATCACCATAAAGAAGTCAATGAAGTATGGCCAGGATAAGCATATGGTAAAGTGAATTTAAAACTGCTCAATAGCCAGGCCCAGAAGGTAGTTTTCAGTGGCACAAAGTCTAGCTGGAGTTCAGTAAGTAGCAGTGTACCACAGGGGTCAGTACTGGATCTGATCATGTTCAACATCTTCATTAATGATGTGGATAATGGGGCAGAGTGCACCTTCAGCAAGTTTGCATATTAAACCAAACTGGGAGGAGTGCTTGATACACAAAAGGGTTGTGCTGCCATCCAGAGGGACATCGACAGGCTGGAGAAATAGGAAAGATAAGAGTCTCATGAAAAGGAAGCACAAAATCCAGCATCTGGGGTGAAAACTCCAGTTATCAGTACTAGGGGCTGACCAGCTGGAAAGCGGCTTTGTGGAAAAGGACCTTGGTTTCCTAATGGACACCAAGTTGAAAAAACTGTCTTTACATGGTTCTGGGCAACCAGCTGTAAGTGATTCTGCTTGAGTTTGGTGACTGGACAAAATGATCTCCAGAGATACCTTCCAATCTCTGCCCTTCTCTGATAAGCCTAAGGAATGCAATAGTAAAGGATAACTTTGGAATGCTAAAGAATCAGATGTAACTTAGGTGGAAATACTTACTCATCCCAGACTTCAGTCTTCATCTCTTTAGCCAATACACATGACGAACACAAACACAGATCTTTGACATATTCTGCATATGCAAAGCAGCCAGAAATCAAGCGTAAATACAGGGTCCTTAACCTGGGTCATGGGAACCCCCAATATCACTACAGCTTGGGGGATGAAGTGGTTGAGCACACCTCCAAAGGACTTGAGGCTACTGGTGAATGACAAACTAGACATAAGCCAAAAGCCAGCCATATTCTGGGCTGCATCAAAAGGAGCGCGACCAGCCGGTCAAGGAAGGCAATTCTTCCCTTCTACTCTGCTCTCACAAGACCCCACCTGGAGTACAGCATTCAGCTCTGGGGCTCTCAGCAAGGAAAGACACAAACCTGTTGAAGTGAGTCCAGAGGAGGGCTACAAAATGGTCAGAGGGGAAGAACATCTTTCCTGTGAAGGAAGGCTGTTCAGCCTGAAGAGAAGGCTCCAGGCAGACCTTATTGCAGCCTGCTCATTGCAGAAGGGGTTGAACTACATGATCTTTGAAGATCGCTTCCAAACCCAAACTACCCTATGATACCTGGAAAAAATTCAGTGAAAGCAGCATTCCTTGATGACACAGATTCAATATTAAATGGAGAATTTCCAACTTAGTAAAAAGACCACAAAATAGGTTACAGGGAGAGAGAGGGGAAAAGAAAAAAGAAAAAAAAAAAAAAAAGAGACATCTTTTTTTATCAAAGCAGGGTAGGATAGCAGGTTATTTAAATGGAGTCTTGGGTAAGATAGCAATAGGTGTCTGTACTCCGAGTACAGGGATCATATGGGAAAAACATAACGAATAAACTGACTGAAATCAGTGTAGAAATAAAGTTATATTCAAAAAGAAAAAGTGAAGAGGGTCACATACATGAGTGCAGGATCTGCCTTTTTTTTTTTTTCTGTTTCAGGATTTGTTGAACAACCGCTGTCCTCTCAGGCTTTTTGAAGACTACAAGGAATTGAGAAAAATATCTGTTAAAAGTATCTGGTTGGAAATAAAGCAGAATAAAATAAATTGTAAGTATTCAATAAACAAATTAGGAGGAGTTGTGGGCTGAAACAAGGTGGATTTTCAGGTGTAACAAAAACCAGTAATGGAATTCTTTGCTACGGTATTTTTGGATGAAATGTATAGTGGTGTATGTTTGAAAAAATGGATTTGAATAAGTTGGAACCAGCAATTAAGAGCACCTTTTTTACAGTGCATTTTGAATAAGAAAGCAAATTTCAAATTTCAAATGCAAATTTCAGCATAGAGAATTGCTAGAATAGACCCCAGGCAGGGGAAAAACGTTCAGAAAAAGCTTTAGTTTTGACAAATGTCACTATTAAGTCAAAAGAACAAACTGTTTCAATACAGAGAAAAGGTGGAAAATTATATGCCATTAGTGCTACACAATCTGGAAACTAAAAAGACTCATATGCAACCTGTCCCTGTCTTTAATATCCAATCCCACAGAAAATGTGTACCTATACAGAGATATTCTACAGAAGATTGAAAGAAATAACACTTGGTAAAGGGCAGAAAATTGGGAAAGTTTTTATGACAAGACAAACAAGAAGATCAGGATTTTCTTACTAGGCAGCAAGCAAACCATAGATGTCTCAAAAAAATTTCAATGCCCAGTTTGCTAAGTAAAAAAAGATCATAATTGAGTGTCATTGTTATATTATGGCAGGCAGTTATTTTGCATTGCTGCATGAAAGGTAAGCCTAAGCTAGAACACTTTGTCCAGTTTTAGGTATGAGAAGATTGCCAACAAATTGGAACAAATTGAAACAACAGCAGAAGTGCAAAGTTTTAAAAACATAACCCAGAAAGAAAGATTCAAAAGTAAATTAGATTTGTTTAGAGAAGAATGAAAGAGTATGTAATAGGAGTCTCCAGATACATATTAAAATATTGTAAAAAGAGATGGATGATTAATATTTCTCAGGTGTGTAATCTAATTTGCAGCAAGGGAGAGTTAGTTTAGAAAATAGTACCATAGTAAGCCTAAGGAACAACTATTGAGGCTATGAAACCTGATTCATGATTAGGTATGTACATTAAACAATCAAACAGTTTTAAAACCAAATTGGATCAACATTCCTCAGCAGTATTGTAACCATAGCTGTTTCTTCAACATGGGTGAAGCATTTCCTTATACTTCATGCTGTCCTGTATATCGCCACATCATTATTTTTGTCACATAAAAGTCAGTTCCTTTTCCATTTTTTTTTATATATTATGATATTTTTACAGGACTTAAAAACCTCTTTTTGTTTCTCATTCAGTCATGATTTATCTTGAATGGACTGTGCCAAGACCAATTTCATTGTTCTAAATCTGTAAGTTTTTACCAAAACGTTTTGTAATCAAGTATTCTGCAGTTGAATCAGTAACCTAAGTTTCTGGCATCAACTCGTAAAACTTGCTTTTTACTGAAAAAAAATAACGTGCCTGTTTTTCACTCTTGCATTTCACATTTTACCATGCACTCCTGTGCCTGTGTGACAATCCTTGCAAGCACAGATATGGTCACTTTTACTTTAAAAAAATATACAAAGAAAATAAAAAAACTTCCAGGTCATGTGTTTTAACTTCATGTTTTAATGGGTCCTCAAAATTCACCTCTATTCATCAAGCTTCTGAGTTCTGAAACGCAAAACAATTTTATTTCAGTTTTAAAATCTACTATAGAATATTGTGTTACTGTAAAAAGGCATGGTTAATTACTATTTCTCAGTTATGTAACCTGTCTAACTGGCAGCACGGGAGATTTGGTTTAGAAAATTTTACCCAGTATCTATTTATAAGGTTAGTAAGCCAAAGGAACCGTTTGTGCAGCTATGAAACCTGATCAATGATCAGCTTTTTTAAAATATGTTAGAATATTTAATATCATCATTGCCATAATTTAAACATAATTAAGTTTAATATAATTTTTATTATCATAAAAATCAAAGTAAATTGGAATTAATTCTCTACTGTAGCAATGGTATATAAAACCATTTTTTTTAATTAAACCATAAAATTCACAAAGTAAATAAAAATATTTTATTTTTCAGTAGCAAAAAGACATTTTGCATTTAGGGGTATTTCAGCATTTAAGGCAACAAAGAGCTGTCATTTACCTTTTAGGCAACAGTAGCTTCTTGAAAAGCATTTCCTAGACTGCTGATGAAAACCCTATCTCTACTTTCACTTCAGTGATCCCTGATAAAACTCCCATATACCTGTATACTGTTTGTCAGTCAGTCTTTGTTCTCAAACGTCCTTCATTTTTCGTTATTGAAACATTTTCTACATCATTATCAGCAAGCAAACCCTTTTGCTGCTGCTCTGCTCAGCCTATTCTTTTCTACAGCAACAGGTTCCATTGCTCTTTTCCCTTCAGTTGTTACATCGGACAAAGTTGCTATGAGTTTGTTGATCAGCTTGTCCCAAAAATCCCTTCTTCATGCAAGTATGAAACACCATCCTTGTACCTTCCAAAGAATGCTTTTATTTGTCCTAACCTGTGGGATTTTCTTTGGACATGCTTTATTGTAGTGCAATATGGAATGGAAATAATTTAAGATCTGGAAGGAAAGCTAACAAGTGTAGTAGTAGTATAAACCCTTGCAGGTAAAGCTAGAGGAATTCCAAAGATGAATAAAACCAGCTTTCACTTCCAAATCTTATACAGCTACAAAACCCTCTATTGGACCCTAAGAAGGTATCGATTTGTTTATAGTTATTTTTTGATAACTCCTGTTATACTGAAAAGAAAATTTGTCAGCTGCGTCACAGTGTTTTTGCCACGTCAGTAATTAAACTTGAAAGATGTACTGTTGGCACTTCACTTGAAGATAGGGGGTTAGGGGGGTGGTGTTAGTGCAAAATTTGTAGGTGTCATTTTTTTTATTGCTTAAGCAAACTTAATATGAGGCTCATGCTGGGATCAGAATGACAGTGCTTATTGAAAATAGCAAACCACAGGGCCTAATCACCTGTAAATCAGTTGGAGCTTGGAGTCTTCTTAAACATGAGATCTAGTAATCATCAGTAGCAGATTTACAAAGTACTTAAAGATATACTTCTCTATCTGACAAATTTTACTTTATTCTTTACTATACTTAGTGGGTAATTTTTATAAAGTTGTGTTCCACCAAAACCAGCATAGTGCCTCCAACTCTGCTGGCCAGCCAGGCTCAGTATCCTCCCACCGCAATAGCGAGGGACTGAGGCTACTCCTGAAGTAGCCCAGAACGCGGGGAAGAATGACAGCTTCAAGAATCCCCAGAAACATCGCAGGAGGATTTTTTTAAACTGAATTGCACGTCTATAATGTAAATGTTGACACCTGGATATTAATTCTGTAAGGAGCTGGAGAGGAAGCAGACATTTTTTTGTAACAGTTCGCCTAATGATTTACACTTTCATCTCAGGGTGAGGTATATTGTACTTATCTCTTTGCACTGCCTATAAAGGGAGGAGAGGGTGCCTAATTCAGATCTAGCTATCTACACTGTAGAAATTGAAAGTAATGCAAGACGAAGACTGTTCTACTTGTTTTGAGAAAACCTTCCCAACAGAGTTCAGACTTTAATCCTGTGTATTTGAGAAAACTTGCCATCTGCTGTGAACCAATTCCTACTCTTTTTTAAATATTATGTTTAAAACCAGTACTCTGACCAGCGTCAGGGTAATAATACAGTCTTTCCAGACAGATGAAATTTTACATTAATGAGGTGATGTGCTACCTCTTACACGAACTTTACAAATACAGGTTATTTTTTTGGTGACATTTCCTGATTTAGTCAGATATTCTTCTTCCACTATTTTTATTGCTTCTTTTTCTTTCTTCTTTAGTTTTCTTCTCAGGAAACAAGGGGAGATGGTTCCTCAATTTAGCCAAAAGAATTACTGTATTTTTTTTTCAGAACAAAAGTAATTGTTTTAAGATTATTTTCATTCCAAAATTGATCTTAAAAAATTGAGTAATTCAGAGTAAGGGCTGCCACACTACACACTCCAGTCTAGAGATTTACTGACAGCTAACCAGAGAGCTGTTTATTACTTGTGCATGAAAACTAATACAGCAAATAAACAAGGAGACAAAGGAATAAACCTGGTAGTCTGCACCCACTTAGCAATATCCAATAGTAAACCACAGAGCAAAACAAAACAAGCTAGCATCTGGCACTTTGGACGTTGCAGAGTTTGCTGCCAGCCACAGGGGCTCCACAAAACCAGACTTTAAAAAAAGAAAAAAACTGTGGGCTACTGCCAGTATTTTGTGATGTTTACAAGCACTTGGCTAATAGCACAGGATGCTGGCAGTGTCCTAGGTATAGCACTGGTAATGCTATCTACTTCATATTTTATAGTTTACAGTGGGGATACATGAATGTATTTGCTCTCATGCTGTTAGGTTAAAATGCCTTGCTGTTTTTCTGGGTAACTCACTAAAAGCACTACCAGCGTAGGGTGAGTCAAATTTTGCTCAGTGTGTGGCACTGAGGGAAGAGCAACTGAAAAGCAAGATGAAGCTGCTAGATCCGTGTTTAATGTACTTAGTGGGAAAGCAGTACCTCCCCAAAACTTTGTCTAATTTCTGATAGAGGCAAACTTGCCTTTTCTTAGAGCGTCCTCCCTGCTTTCCTACAGGTGAAAAAAGTACTATTTAATTATTCAACATGTTACAGTTTCTGTAGTGTTTCCAGGAAGACACAAAAAATCAAATATTCTTTTCACCTACAAAAGCTTGATGTGGGAAAACTTGTGTTTAAAGGCTAAAGCAGGAGATGTGTTTGAGAACTTTCCTGCAGGGAACATGAAGTATAAAGCACTCATATGGGCAAAGGCATGCTGGTGGTACCGTGCCACAGAGCAAAGCTGTGGGCTAAGTTCATCATAGTCAAAAATGCCAAGTACTTCATCAAATTACCTCTAAATGTAACTTTTTTTTTACCTCTGATCTCAGTCAGCCTCCCAGTATTTCTTTTCACTTGTGTCACATGCTTTCTTTATTTTTTTATCTTGAAACATCTATTTTTACTTCAACTGTTCCTTTTTAATTCCCTCCTTCACTGAGGCTTCATTAGATAGATTTCAGATTTGGTTGGGTTTTTTAAAATGGGGCAGATTTTCCTCTGAGAAAGGAATGAGCATCTGTGCATATTTAGATGATTTTTTTTTTAATCAAAATGTATACATAGTATCTGCTGAACTTGAGCAAAGGTTGCTGAAGAGGCTAGGGGAAAACAAAAATAAAACTAAATCATTAGTCTTAAAGCCCCAGATATCAGAAAAAACAGTGTCACAGTTCCTGAAAAAAATCCTGTGAAAGCACAGGCAAGGGTTTCTCTCTGGTTAGCCCTTCAAACTCCATTTCAACTCTCTGTTTGCTTGTAAACTTTGCCCTCCTTTTTATTTTCATGGTCTTTAAGTGTCCAGCTTCACACTCAAAATTTTGATTGGGTCAAAAGCTAAGAGAAAACGCTATACCCGCCTTCAAGAATTCTAACAAAGACATAATGAAAATCATAATTTCAAAAGGGTTTTTTTCTGCATTATGTCAAATGGCTGGAATTCCACATTATCCCTCTGTTTTTAATAAATGGACATGTCACTGCAAACACACTAGCCAGGTTAAGCAGTTGACTGGTGTCACAAATGTTAGCGCTCCACTCATTTTTATGCCTTCCACATGCTGTACCTTGAGTCCTGCTGCTACCCTATTTAGCTTGACATGTTTCTGTTTATGCTAAGCAGGCTGGATCTTATTGCATCCATTTAGGAACAGATGTTACTTAGTATACCCTGAACTCCTCCATGCCACCTTTTTTCGCAGCTCTCTGAGAACTGACTGCAGGTAGTGTACTCTCACTTCTGTGCTGCCCTTCCCACAACAGCTCCTGGAAAGAGAGGGGAAGAAAAACGAGCTTTTTGATGTTGTTATGAAACCATATGCACCCTGCTGCCACCATATCAGAGAGTGTGTTTTCTCCCAGAGTGTTTAATACACCTCTTTTGACATTACAGAAAATGAATTGTGAAGGACACTGCAGTTAGAAAAGTGTTGATTTTTGCCTGGGGAAAAGAAAATCAGAAAAGGTCATAAAATTCACTGCTCAATATTAACTTAATCACAATACATATTTTAGCAGTGTACAGTGTGTTACTTTTAATGCAGAGCTACAGTTTCATGCCTGTCTCTTTCTCTAGTCTAGCCTGCAGCTTTTGCTGGCTGTGAAGGATAAGATTTATAGTGATAATATTTGCTATCTGACAGTGAGTTTCAAAGCTAACAGCTTTGTGGTGTTTTCCTTTTCTTGTTTCATGTGCTTTTTCATTTGCAACACCCATTAAAGTTTAATAGGAGAAATGTGCACATCATGAACACGAAAATGAGAATATAATTACCCCTTTGTTTTCAGATCACTAAAATCAATCTTCTTGTTTTGTTATAGTCTCAGGCTGGCTGTCGTTGAAACTATTTTCACAGAAATCCTCAGAAAACCTTATGAGTGTAATGACTACCTATGCTACAAATCAGAATAGTTCTTCTTATATCTGTATTTTGAAAGCCATTTATCCTCTTCTCATAATATATTATCCAAAAGAAAAATTCACAAAGTATCTAAGTATGATGCTATTTGGCTGAAGTGATTTCAAAGGAAATACAAAAATAGTACCAGGAAAATTGCTAAGACCACCTGCTAGACTGCCATGCTTTTTTATAAGGGACAAGGGTTTGTCTTTTCTTTAAAAAACTTTTTTAATTATGAATACAAGTGATAGGGAATTCTGCCTTCAGGAAATAATGTGTTCTGGTAGCAGAGAGATTTAACGTGGAAAAATGGCTACATAATCATTCCTGCAGCGCAATACCAGTCACTGAGGCTCAGGCAACTCCAGAGCAAAGCTGACAGCTGACAACATGGTCAACAAAGCTTCATCACTCAGAGCAGCACCTACAGTTGATTTTGGTAAGAAGTCTTCTCTCCTTGAGTGGCATTTGACCCCGGATAAAGCCTACCCAAAAACATCACTCAGGTAGGTGAGATCTTGACCACAGCTGCCCAACCCAAGCTGATTAAGTGGTTCTGTTGTGTGCTCGGAGAACAGAGATGCACAGAAAATAACATGGGGATGCCCAGCTGAAAGCACAGCTAAATGAGACATGACTGATCTGTCCTGCTGTAGTGGTTAAGTACATGCAGGAAAGAAGGAAACAGGTGAGCTATTAGCAGCTTGATATGTCTGTAACTTGCTTGGGCCAGGAGTATGGAAAGTGATAGTAACACAGGCAATGAATTGTAATAGGTTCTGGATATGGGGAAGATCGAACATCAGCCTGTAGCCACGCAAGTAGCAATGCCTTTGGCAGCTGATTGCAACAATTCTGCTTTTAAACAGCAGTACAGAATGAAAACAGCTGCCCCTTGGGGGCCACTTGGTACTGGGGTGTCTGCCACCCTCTATCAGCCTGGGCTTCAGGTTCAGCTACACACCAGGGCTGGTACTGTTGGCCAGGACTCAGCTAGTATAATTGCTCTTTCACCAGGTCCATGGTGCAGATCTGAGCTGCACCAAAAGTCAAGGAGAAACCCAGTGCCTGCTTTGGTGTGAGTATGCAGTGTGCTTGTGTCAAGGAACAGACATCCTGAAACTGGGATCTGAGCACAGAAATCATTATTCCACTGATGTTGAAAGGGATTAAAAGTTTACAAAATAAACAATTATGATGGTCTGTCTCGAGACCATAGCAACAGAACCCTGGCCCAGAAAACCCTCAGAAATAGAATGATGTAAGTACTTACTTCACAATTAATGATTGTTTAAACAGGAGCAGCAACAGGATATGTAAGACAAGAACTCTGTGATAGCTGATAGGATGAAGGTATAATCTTCAGTTACCTTAAATAATCACAATTTTAAAAACCACACATCTAGGAGGAGATTACATATGTAAATATAGAAACATTTTGGGATAATGAACTGGGTAAAAGTCAAGACATGCGTGTTTGAGATTTCATTATGTAAAGCACGGGTAACAAATCACTTATTTTTATATGATTCCTCTCTTGTTAGCATTTTATATGAAAGGCTTTACCTGTTTCCTAGAAGGTGTGCTGGGCATTTTGTATGAAAGGCTTTACCTGTTTCCTAGTGCTGGCTATGTTAGCTGCCTGTCACCCTCTTCTGAACAGAACTGTAACGAAGGCAGTATCTTGACTCAGTGTAATTTTGTCTGTCTCAAAAGAACTGGATAAAAGAACCAGAAATAATAACCTTGCTTTTAAGACAACCCTATCTTCTGTGTAAATAGATTAAATTTTATGCCACTGAGTGGTATGGCTCTGTTCTTGTGATTATGGGGACCTCAAACTCCCCCATGACAAGCACTGCAATAAATATTTAATTCATTCACAGGCAGCAGGTATTTGTCTTGGTTGCTGATTTCAAGCTGTCTCACATCGAATTTCCTGAAACCTAGGATTTCTCATGCACCAAGTAATATTTATATCTGTTGTGTTTCAAAACAAAATCTGTCATGAAAAATCTCACTATTATGGCACAATTCTATTTCTAAATGAGATAAATATCTGATTCCTTCCCTTCTACCTTCTTCAAAACATCTGCAATTTCTTAAATTTTGGCTAGCTAAACGCATAGGGAAAAGTGCACAAAACGTTTCATTGGTTTCTCCACAAGCGCTCAACTTCAGAGAGAGTTCTTAATCATCATTTGCTCTTCATGCAAAATACAGTTTTGGAGAAAATTTTGAACTTGAAAAATACTTTTTAAAGAAGTTGTTAAAAAAGTGTTTCATAAATAGTAGATGTTTATATGGTCTTTGCAAACACATGCATTTAAAAAAATTAAAACATCTCATGAAAGAAATCTGTAGAACCACGATTAATCTGAGGATCTTCCGTACTGATGCTCTGCAATGATTAATTACTACCTTTAAATAGCAATTATACCTATCACTATATTGTCTAGATATCCTTATCTGGATCAGTCTCCTGAGTACATGCAATGGGAAAAAGGACAATTGGTCAGTTTCTCATCTGGTCTTTCAAAGTATACATCTACTTACTTTAAGTAGCCCCTTTCATATGAGCCAGTAAAAGATCTTGTCTACTAAATGAAGACTTACAATAAAGCGTTTACATTTAACTCTGGGACTATCCTATTCAGACTTACTTGAAATATTCCATTTTATAATATTCATTATCAATCTCCCTCTTTTGTAATAAATTTCTGTAACTAGTTTACTTTTGCTTTGTCATCAGAGCTGCTTATCAACTAGTTTCAAAGATTTAATCTATTTTGTCTAAATTTTTAATCCAGTTGTGTTTTAATTAAGCCATTAGGTCTTCTGTTATATTTTTAAATTTAGAAAGATTTTGACATACAGTGGAAGTACCTTTAACTATTTGCTCCACCTTAAGCTTCCTAGAGCTATATGACAGGTGTCAGTAACTCTTTGACAGAGTGAATGCCCTCGCACCTCAGTTTGACTGACACTGACAGTTCTGGTTTTCCATCTACTGTGCAATTTGGTAGATGGACACTGCACACAGCCGGCCCTCCAGCAGGATGCTAGGTTTTGTTCAGTACCACCATGGGCATGTTAGTTTGAATTCAGAGCTGACTATAACATGGCTGATGTTGAAATTAAAACTGAAGCAGGCTGTATGATGTAGGTACAACCACTTTCTACATCTCATCTGCCCTGCATGCCACATCACCACTGCCTCTGGCTTCCAGCTCCCCTGAGGGTGCAGGGCAGCTTCCCAGCTGCTCCCTGGCAGTAACTGTTGGCAGTCAGAAGGAAATGGAAATCTGTCAAATTGTGTACTACCTGTATGACTTGATAGTGATTTTACCAGGATGAACAGTGACTCAAGGTTCTGTCAAAAAGTAGATTGATGATTGATACCTTTAACTGCTGGAAGATCATTTAAAAGCCCTTTCCAGCAAAGACAGTTTTCAGAACTCACTTTTGGACTCAGGAATGCAATTATTCTACAGACCAGCACACAGTGATGACAATTTGTGGTCTCTGCTGTAATCTTAATCATATTATACCTGTTCTCTGAGAAAACTTAGAAAAGTTTCCAAAATATTAATCAAAGAAAGGTTGTTTCATTTTGACTAAAATTTTTTCACAAACTGACTTTTTAAACCAGATATTTTTTTACAATCTCTTTTATTATAAACATGAACTTGTAATAGGGAAGTTTAGAAAGAGGATATACAGCATTCTCTTTAAACTTCTGTTTAAATTTTAGTGTCATTAATTCAAAGACCATTTTAATTCATATTCTGTTTTGTAAACAGTGCTATAACTGTAAAGGATTTCTAATACCAAATGAATTAATAATGTGCTTCATTTTTTTCAGTACTTTAATAACTTCTCATTGTAAAAAAAAAAAAATTATATTCTCTATATGAAATATGTGGTGGTTTTGTGTAGCAAACATGTTGCTATAAGTGCAAAAAGAGGTCTTTGGATAATGGATGACCACTGTGCATAGTCATGGCATAACTCCAAAGTCTAGAAAATGCCAGCTTTATTTCTTATTTTGTAACTATAAAAACAGAGTGAAAAGAGAGGTTTGTGAGTAAATCTAGCTAGCTTAAAACTGAAGGTAAACATCTTTGCTTTTGCAATCACATGTCTAATAACAACTTGAACCTTTTAGGGTGAGTAGTAGATTTTGGATTTGGCTTTTGGCCATCATGCAAGTGGTGGTAGTACAATGCCACCAGTATTAGTAATGTTAACTTTTTAGTTATATTATAAAGCATGCAGTATTTAACTTGTAAATATTGGTTCAGAAGAAAAGTGATGCTTAAGTGCTCTGGGCTCTTTGCCAGTATTTCCCCCATTGCACACTGGATCATTCCAGAAAATTACACTATTGTGAGGATAACCTTCAAGCTTGAACATTGTTTTGTGTGGAGTGCCAGTTGAGAGAACTGTGCCCTGAAGACCAGGGTACATCATTAGAATCATCACCAGAAACGTACATGTAGGAGTCTTCCTACAAGATCAAATATTTAAAAACACAAAAGCATACAAGGCCAGTTTGCAGACTGTAGGTGAATAAATATTAAGGAAAAGAAGAAGAAATAAAAAAATATTACACATACAAAATCTATATTAAAGGAACATTAGTAAGGATATAAAGTCAGAAACAAAAAAGTTAGAAAATACCAGCATGACTACCACTTGTGAGATTCCACAACTTCATTCTCTTGCACATATTCCCTAGGATTAGAAAATAAGTATTGTTTTAATTAATTATTTAGGAAAAAAAAAAAACTCACTGACTAAAACCAGTTATGCACTGATGTCAAACTTGAAGGGTTTTGAAAAAAAAAAAAAAAAAAGTAGAAAAACTCAATTGATGAACCAGTTCATTTGGACTTTTCCTAGCTGAAACATTTTAGGAACTAAATTAAAAAGGATCTATTCCAAAAATTAGGGAATAGAGATGATATTCTACAGCTTTTTATGTCCCCCTTTGTATCTGGTGCTCAAGAAACACATTTGTAAGACAAGAGAACAATTTACATAAGGCAGTGAAAAGACAGTTTCATTCCAAAATTGTTTATTGTTAAAAAGATGAGGCCATTAGCTGGTAATTTTAGAGGATCTAAGCTTCTAAAGAGCTAATCTTGCCTAGCCTCATATAAAGCAAAAGCAAGATGACAGTATGACATTTATAAAGGCAGAGGTGGTGATGTGGGTGGGATCAGTCACCCTTATCAGAACCACACAAAGAAAATACAGGTTAAGCTCTTCGTAGAGATTTACCCATGGATGTTATCGCAAGACAGTAGCCCAGCAGTCTAAGGAGATCAGGGTTCCCTGTTGCAAATAAGTCCTCAGTTTCAAACTTCGATCACCAGGGCAAAAGGGATCCTGGTAGCTGCAGCTGCAATAGATGTGAAGTTTCTGTACCTAAATTAACTCCTAGACACATTAGTCACCAATCAAGCATACAGAATCGCAGTGCACAGTTTATGCTTACTGTTTTCTAATGGCTGGCTGGAGGGCTTCAGAGGCTGGGAAACCAGTATATAGAAGGCAAGGTAATTAATCTATGTGAGAAGTAGTATTCTCAGGCAGTCAAACCAGCCACACATCTCTCAGATTAGAAAGCATAAAAAACTGTGAGAAATTGCCAATAAATAGTTAATCTGAGGGAATATACATATTAATTTCACTTATATATATTAAGCTTACATAAATAAATAAATAGATGTCTTGGGTTATAAAATTTCCACATCTAACCAAAACCTAAGGTGCATTGATTCTTCTCAGAATGGATGACCTACTAAAGTTTCTTATACCAAGTTTAATTTTAGCTAATCATGCAGAAAAATTGTTCAGGACTCTTTGCTTCCAAAATTGAACTTGTAGATTTGCACAATGCATACTAATCATTACATTACCTTTAACAGAGACACCTCCTGTCATTCATCAATGGCCCACTTGTAATGCAAATTCCTAACTAACAATACCACAGATTCTTCTGCTAAGTCTATCTGTGACTTATTTGATCCACATGCTCTTTCTAAAAGAAATGCTGCTGAACACTAACCTAAATCAGCTAACTAGCCACTTTTTACAGCATGCTAAGATTTTATTTCCAAGTCAAATGTAGATTTTTCTAGAGAAAGTCAAAAAGGAAAAAAAAAACACAGTATGATGAGTTCTGAATTCTGAAGTGCGGCCAGTATTTTGGAATCTGAAGAGTGAAAGGAGGAAGCACAAAATGCAATCAGTTCTAAGTAAGGTTAAGTCTGATGGCTTTGTAATGTGAGTGCTTGAAGGTAGTTTTAGGTCCTTAGGACCTTAGTACAAAAAGTGTAAGAAGAATAAAATAGAAAAACAGGACCTGGGGATGGGCACAGTTAAACTGGATGATGGGTGGAGGGGCAGGATGATTGCTGTGTTAATGAACCCATTAAGTTGGTGTAAACATCTACTGGGGAGTATCCTGGACTAGCAAATATCCAGGATGGGAGCAGTTAAGCTACCTGATAAGTAGAGGGACAAGATGATTCCTATGTTTGTTATGTTAATCAGGCTGGTGCTTCAAAGACTGCCAGAGGTCATGAAGACTGTTAGAAGAAGTAAATGACTCTCAAAAACCACCATCACATTTTGTATGTATGCTGGAAACTTTCTGGAAAATGATGTAATTCATGTGTAGCCTCATGTATGCCCAAGCGACTATGTAAGGATCGCCTGTGTGGCAATACGGGGACGCACATTAGGAGGAGCTGTCCCCCGTGTCTCCCGACGCCGCAATAAAGAATACCTGCTTGTCAACTGGAAAACTTTGTTGGCGAGTTTGTTCCTGGAGTTTTCTCTGAATCAACAGTAGCCTTGACTCTCAAAAATGTCCTTCTTTACCAATTATGTCCTAGCCGTAGCACTTTTCCACTTTTTGTTTTATTTGTCAGCTGTGCTTGTACATCTACATTCTATGATCTTCAGAAGAGAAATGGCTTCAGTGAATAATAGGACTCTACCTAACAGGAGATGTGGCCTTCAAATATCACCATGGTGCAAATTATGATTTGTTACTAAGGTTGGTGGCAAAAAGAAAACTTTTATTGAAAACACTGAGTAAGAAATTCTTTATTGAAAGTAGCAGATTTTCTGCAATTAGATCAAACATTTCAAGATGCATTTAACCAAAATAGCTTAGACTCATCATTCTCCATCTAGGGTTTACTGACCTCACTGCCCCTCTCACAGAACAAGAAATTTTGTTGGTTTGTTGTTGTCTGCTGTGGCAGAAGGAAAACATTCTTGTTCATCTCAATCTTCTATAAACTCATGGAAGATCAGATTGAAACCTGATTACACGATGTGCACCTGAACTGTTTGGCATATTATCCTCTAATCCTAAATATTTGTCACTTCATTTCTGGGTGCTCTGCCACTTACTAGCAGCTGCGGCCTGACCTGACCACATGTGAAAATTTTCTAAAAGAACATTAAAGTATTCATTATATTTCCTATTTAGTGACATGGTTACCGAGTATCATTTCTTCTTCTAAGATTTAATTTACATTCCTCAAATTGTTAAGACTGTATTTATTGTTCCTTATGAGAAGTAATTGGTCCAGAGTTTGGCAATTTGCACTTCCCACTTGCTGAATACCAAATGTCAGTGTTGATTGCAAGATAGCCTACCTTTTCTAGTTGTAGAAGACTGCTTGTAAATGTAGATATGCACATTTTCATGACAAATTTTAGCTTATGATTCTTCCACATACATTGTAACTAAAATGCTTCAACCTATGCAGTCATCTTGCAATCTGCTGTACACAGCACACTCAGCTCCTTAACTTTGCCAAAAGAAGTGCGTGTGCCTTTCCACACACACTGTACTAACCTTAAAACCTGTAGCATGTTACCATAGGCAGATTTAATGTTGTCTGAGCAACTGCTCTGTTAGCCTTGCATAAACGATGTCTGCCCACTCTACTGAGTGGAGAAAAATGGTCAAGGTACATAGATGTTACAAAAATATAATTCTAAGTGTCTGGTGCTTAGACAGAAATGTCAACCAATACTTGGCCCTATGGCAAATATTTTGCCCCTTGGCAAAATTTCAGGGTGTTCCTGGCTTTCTCTATCAGCCAGATTTAGGTGATGCCCTGCTCAGTAGCTGGATTTCTGATCTCTCTGAACGTTGCTTTCTCACATGCCTCTAACTTTAGATTTTGAGTGTCACTGTAGGAGCAAGGCATCTCTGAGTCAAGCACTGCTTTCAAATAGGGAGCTGCATCTCTCTTTATCTGGTTAAGCTCCTAACTTGTGACTGAAAATATAGTAAACCTGAGCCCCTACAAGCCTCTATGAAGGCTCTAGTCACCCTGGAATTATTACCACATTGTATTGCTGAACACATCCTCATTTTCCAAATTCTTCATCAGCTAAATGTTTCAACTAATCTCAGAGACTGTCAGATATTTGACTTGTATGAATGCTAAAATCCAGATCTCCAAGAAATTATGGATTTCTAAGCATCAAATTTCTACTTCATACATTTCTTATTAACGGCTAATACCATGCCAGAAGTGGGAGATAAAACAGATTATTAGAGATGCAATTTTAGATTACACTATCTGATTTAGAGTGTTCTAAAACACAGTACAATACTTTTAATGCTACTGTTTTTATCAGCAGATGGACTTTAATTTTAATGTAACCAAAAAACTGTTCTGTTCCACAATTGATAGGGTTTAGTCCAAGATGTTTTTTACTTTTTTTTTTTAATTGCCAGATATTTTTTTCCTTAAGAGAATATCTAAAAAGGTAAAACAGTAATTGTAAAATAGCAATTTAACTGAAATATATCCTATTAAACAATCCATTTGCATTTGAATACAGAACTACATTTAACAACAGAAACAATTTACAAGTGGCCATTCAGGCATTTTAAAAATACATGATGCCATACATATCAAAAATGATGCCATACATATCAAAAAGAATGATCAGAAGGCATTCAGAAATTTTATTAGTTTTCAATAGTAGGAACATAAGAATGTACATGTAGCTTATATATCTTCAATGAAAGAGCTATGTGTAATTTTGCATTCAGGGCTGTTTGTTCAATAACCAACTAAACTAAAGAAAATTACATTAAAATGAGTTAATGATACTTAGAACTTTTCTTGTTTCCCATTGCCTCTCAGTTCAATAACTTCTATCTCAACAATTGTTTTCTTCATATTGCTTTGAAATGAGTTTAATACTAGAGGTGTCTAGGCAGCATCCATTTTGGTGGCTGAATTTTTTCTTCCTATCTATCTATCAAAAAAAAAAAAAGGAAACAAAAAAACCCAACTTTTAATTCACAGTCTAATGCCATCTGTATTTATTTCTCTGCTGATCCAGACTTCTACACAACAGGATCATAAGTAGATCAAAGCAATTGCTGAAAACTCTGTATCTACAATAAATTTAATTTGGGATTTTAATTCAAGCTAGTCAGCTGACTGGACCTGGCACAGATCCCACCACATGAGAGTTGAATCTGCTGGGAGAGCAATCTTTGCCTTGGACCATTATTTTCCCATTAGAGGCTACAATGCATTTGGTGAGCACCTGAAGCAGAGTTCCTAAGGTCATTATCCCTGAAAGGAGTCTCATTTGTGTATACCAAAACGTCTCTGTGAACCACTGTTAGTGGCAATCATGGGATTTGTCTCACTATTGCACTGCTGCCCCAAACCAAAATGCTAATGTAAACAGAGCCTTAATGTTCTGATTTGTATTGCTTTGATTTGGTAGTTCTGCTGGGCTTACCTCTCCCTGGGTTCAATATTACTGCTTTGTGATCCAGGCATTCCTCCTTTATCTGTGTCTCCAAGGCAATGAATCTTTATTGTTTTTTACAAACTGAAAGAAGATCAAAAAGAGATCAACTGACAACAGCTGCTGGTTAAAGAAACTTCAGTTAAGTGTGAAATACACCTCCTTAAGCAAAAGAAGGCATTGAACCCAGGCCTCCCACCTCCACAAACTGGTAAACTCATCCCACTCAAATATCATTTTTACTGGCAGCTTTTATGAAACAAAAGCATTGAAAAATGCTCTAGACCTCCTTATTTTTCAGAGGAACTCTAGTGACCAGGCTAAGGACTGCATGGTAATGTAAACGAATCTCTCCATTCAATACCAGCTGCGTATTAAAGTTAACAGGAGCAAAATGCAAATTGCCTCTTCTGAAGTTCCTTCCCCGTCACCCTGCAGCCGGCTTGGGCAGCTCTGTGCTCAGTGCTCTGGACTGGTGCATTGCTGTTGGCAGTGCTTGCCTTTCCGCATACCCTCCAGGTTTAGCCACCTAACATATCACGAAGCTATTTCTTGTTAAAAACAGATAAATGTATCTAGGACTTTCGAAGCCATAAAACATCACTGTTTAGAGCCAGGAGAGCTTACATTTTAAGAAAAACATATTTCATGCAGACAGGAAGCACTCGAAGTCTACAGGAGGCGAATGCTGGAAGTTTATTTAATATTATTGACTTATTTTCAGGAGTGCAAACACAGCGAGTCACGGGAGTAACGCAGCATCTCTGCAGAACACACCAACTGATCAGAAAGACTGAATAAAAATACAGCAATGTTGATCCAAGAAACACAGTTTCAGAACTCACTGTCCCACTAGGAAGTAATACTAGTAAGCCAGTTCCTGAAGTCTTCCTCCAAATGGAGGTGAATGGGGTATTTTCCAGATTAAAAGTCCATTTGAAGTCATAATTTCTAAGATGTGTATAACTCCCTTTACAGTAGTTATTTGAGTATACCATTTAGAAATATATTAAAGAGGCAGACAAGGCAATAAAAGTCAGTATATATTCTGTGGCAATACGCAGAATCCCAATGCAATTAGAGTTGTCATACTTCGAGAGATACAAAGACAAAAGAAAATTTACACATGTATGCAGGCTTACATAAGTAATGGGGCAGAAAAGCCAGTGTTTGCTCTTACCTGGTTGCAGAACTCCCATGCTTGCACTTTAACAATAATTGTCATAGATTAGCTTTAGTTGTCATCTGCTGCATAAATCAAAGGAAAACTAGGTCAAGCTATACTAACAAGCATGTAATTGCCATTGTTATCTATAGGATAAACCCACTTCTGTCTCTGACAACTTCACAACAGCTGCCAGGTTGGATCAGATCATTAGTCTGTTCTACTCAGTACCCTGTGGTTAGCACCATATGATTTAGAAAGGACCAAGAAATTCCAGCATTGACAAATAAAGGATAAATTGTTAATAGGACGTGTTTCTCCATATTTCCTGTGAGTTAATGACTGATTTGTGCCACAGAGCATAAGCTTTAACTACAATCTATATTCGGCATTATAAAAAATATTTTTGTAATGGTGAATTACAATATGATATTATTTGCACAAAGAAACATCAGAATTCTGAAATGCAAATTTGATCTGAAATTGAGACAAAGCACTGCATATTGTTTGGCTTGCAACTTTCAGTTTAGAAACTTTACATTCTGGGATGTAATTGGTGTTATTGTGGTTTTCCTACGTAACTGTAACATTTTTTGGAACGTTTAGAAAATTATACTTCTTCATCTTGGTTTCACAGATTCTCAAACTGATTCCTGCAGCCTTGACAGCACAACTTGAGGGGTATCATGGAGAAATACAATGGAGATCCAAACTGGGTATGAATATTCTAGAGCTCCACATAAAGAAACTACTACAAAAATGGGAGCAGATTGCCTTCTGTGTTAGAGATATACATTTAAGTCAACACAAACTTAATCTAAAGGCAAATAGAAATAAGTAACACATTTAGAAAGGTTTGAAAAAATAAGAAGCAAGTTAAGTTAACCTACTTAGTTATTCATCATTTTATTTCTTTTCTGCAGGCAGTGCCAGTTTAAATACTCACAGTCTGTCTCATTATTTCCTGGCCTGTTTTCCAGTACTCTGCAATTTCCTTCTCATCCCTATGTTCCAGCTCGTAAATTTGATCTCACATTAAACTGAATTGAGAAACTGATGGAAACTGAAGAAAACAGTCTTTTTAAAAAAATAATAAAAATCTTCTACTTAGGTTAACATTTTTTAGCTGTATCAGTTCTACAGCATGATATTTTTCTAAACACTGAGTATTAAATTTCATGTTTTTTCTCAAATTTGCAATGTCTAGACTATTCTAAACATCTCTATAGTGTTAATACTTCTAGTTCATTGTCAACTACAGCTTTTGTCAGATAATAATAAGTAATAATTTTGCAATGGTTAAATTGCAGACCAGTTTTTTAGGGTGATCAAAATAAAAAGTCTTAAAGGAGCTATAGTTTCTCTACTTTGTGCCCTCAATTTAGCCTTATGGCCAGACTTCAATTAAATTCACCTATTCACTTCCAAATTAATTCACTTACACCAAACCATACCAATCCAGAGTATGGTATGATCTAAAAGTGCTTGTAAGACTGCAATTTGTGAGAAAATGAAATTCATTAGGAACTAGAGACTTCTTGTGACACTTGCAAGGCACTTTCCTTCTCCAAATCTGTTTTGTCCTTGCCTACAACGAGAGTTGTGATAAATATGGACTTTACTATCAGCCTAAGACTTGCTGCCAGCTCTGATATCTCATAACTCACCATAACAAAAGCAGCTATGGCACAGACAGAAAACCAGGGTGGTTAAAATCATCTTATCAAAGTACCAAACAGGCAGGTTAGCATCAACTTAACCTAAAAGAAATGGAGGTCTTTTGCCTTGTGACTCCATGGCTGCGCAGGGCACAGTTGCAGGAGCTGGAGACCAGCCCTACTCCAGCATCACTGGGGCAGACGCTGGTGGCCCCAGGAGGCTGAAATAGTGTCCTAGGTCATGGGGAAGGTGGGACAAAGCCCCAGGGAAGCTGGGCAGAGACAGGAAGGTCATTAGTGCCCTCAAAGCCCGAAGATGACATATGAGAAATGTGGTTCAGAGCAAGTCGCAACACAGTGAATGTTTCACACTCTGTCCTGCACAGAGATTATCTGCCTCCTCCTGTAGCAAGAATAATTAACATTAAAGCTGGTCAGAAAATTCAGAGAAAATCTTTTCTTTTGGAAATTTTTTACTTCCTCAGGATGCAAATTTTTCACTAAAATAGTCGATTTGTGATTAAATCCCATTGGAAATCTGCCACCAGACAAGCTTTGAAACTTTTCTTGGTGTCCTGCCAGCTCATCTCTGTGGTTCTTCAATAAAGCACCTGCTGGATACCATGACCATGAGCTCTGGGTCTGCCAGGGCCAGCACGACAGACAGACAGGTGGTTGTTCCTAGAGCCAAAACTCCATAGTATTTCCTAGCAAATGTGAATATTCCTGGATTTTGATCAAAGTTAGAGTGAGAACAGTTTTCCAAACATCAAAATAAGCCACAAAAGGGAATGTTGAGGGGTTTTTTCCTTTCAGCTCTATTCTATAAGAAATTAAATAATGGAAATTCTGGCAGAAGAATCTTTACGTTTTCATCAAAGATTTTAAAAGAAATGAATAATTGTGTATTCTGTTTTGTATTAATTAATTAATTGTATTAATGTACAATTCTTTGTTATTTTTTTGACATTTGTTGAAACAAATCTTGCTTTTATTTTTAAATTGTATTGTTCACATGAAGAACTATATAGATTTTCAGATAATTGATCTAATCTCTCTGGATTACTATAAATGATCTGATGGGATATCATGTAAGAAATTTCAGCAAAAGCGTAGGGATTAATAATATCAGGTGGAGAAAATACTGACTTATGAGGGAGACAAAAAATGAGTAGCTTTATATATACAATATAAGTAGGTTGAGTTTATCAGCAGAGCTCCTGAATCGAGCTTGAGACTATTTACAAATACCAGAAAATGATCCTGGCACAAGGAGTGGAAGTCTGATGGTATCTGGTGCTGCAGGAAAGCTGAGTAAGAGTCTCCATATTACAGAGGATCAGAAGATTCAAAATAAGGGAATCACTGCCTTTGAGGCCCTGTGCTCTGAACATGCTATTTAAGAGAATAAGATGCAAGGTCATGCACTTAATACTGAGAACTTATGGTCTGAAAAGGAATTTATCAGTTGGAAATGAGAAAAGTGAGTAGTATTCTGTGCATTACGCAATTATAAGATAAGTGTGCTTCAACAGCATAGTGTAATGATAAAAAACAAGACCAAAATGATTGTATCAGCTGATATGGTTCTGTGAAAACAGAGGACTATTAATGTGATCATACAAAGCCTATGTGGAATTGTGAGTATAATCCCTATCACCTGTACTCAGAAAGTATAAGGTCATACTAGAACAAATACAGAGAAAGCAGAGCAAAAGAATTGAGATACTATCACATAAGGAGCAAATAGTAGCTCATTATCCCAGTCAAAGGAAGAGTGCTGCTCTCTATACATACAGCAGAAGGTAATCACTGCAATGCGAAAAGAACTGTTTAAGAATGATTATGAAACAAAAAGAGAATTAGTGTAACTTGGCTGTATAATGAGTGAATATTTAAAACTGCTGAAAGAAAAAGGAAAAAGAAACATCAATAGCAAGCACAATAGCAAAAATAGCAGTAGATTTGGGACTGGGGGGGGGGGTGTCTCTGCAATTTTAGTCCTTTAATATTAAGAAGAATTTTGGTAAATTTAGAAAATGGATGTTACTTCATGTTTTCCTGCAGTAGAAACTGAACTGTACACCAGAAATTTAATTCCCAGTAAAATTTAGGGTGATGTCAAATTTAAGGTTCTGATCTAACTGATGGGCAAAGGTAGAGGTAGAGTAAGTGGAAACAATCTTTCCCAAAAGCAAGAATGCCATGGCATACATAAATATGCAGTTAGCCTGCACTTAATTTAGATAGAGTGGACCAAACTTCAGCCTCTTTCTCTTGTGCATAAGCATGACAAAGGATGAAATACAACTTTGTGGACACTGCAACAGAGCACATAGTTTTACTTTTTTCTTTATTTTTTATTTATCTTTAGTTTCAAGGTTTTGGTAGTTAAGACAATGAAGGAAATATATGGATCATTTTAGGTCATGCCTTAAAAGAAAAAACTATACTGGTATAATAAAAGTGTATTGTATTAGTGTAATAAAGGCTGTGAAAACAGTGCAGTAAGGAGTAAAACTACAGCCAATATCACTGTTGGCCTCATCATTCCAAATCAGCATAAGTCTCTAGTAACAGAAGTAGGAAGAATTGAAAATAAGGGCCAAATAATTTTAATGATAGCAAAGGCCTTAATCAGAAATTTGCTTCATTAAACACAGAATGCTTCTCAGCCTGACAGAAATTCAAAGCTGATTAAAAACAGGACAAGTGGTAATTTAAAAATGCTTGTCAAGGAAGAAATCAAGTGAAAGTATAATTCTCAGTCCTTTTATAAGCATCAGTGGGGTACTAATACATTTGTGCAAAAGCCACTTGACTATGTTCAAGTTAAGCGAACTCAAACTGGGTAAAGAGAAACCACTATTAAGTGGAATTTTTAATTATTGGATAAAAGATGGAACAGCAGAGCCTGCCATTCAAAGATGATACAATACAGAAAGTCTGCTGTAAGGTAATGGGACAAACTCACCGATGTCTCCAAAACCTCAAAACAAATGTGGGTTAGTTTCCTGCAGTCACATCCTAAAGAAGTTAAAATTTGACATACAAGCAGATAAGGCCTTTCAAATATAAATTTGTTGTCATTGAAGTTGTACAGATATTTTCCTACAGCTCTATGACAAATTACAGAAGCCACAGTGGAATGGTTAAACTTCCTGGATCTATTAGATACACTCAAATCTCTTTTTTTTGTTGTTTTGTGTTTTTTTTTGGGGGGGGGGGAAACCCAAACCCAAACCCCAAACACACCCCCAAAAATATTAACTCTTTAATAGAAAGCCTTGGAAATATAAATAGGGATATTTGCTTAATCCTGCCACCAACGGAAAGTTTTTCACAGTCATATAGTAAAGTAATAGGTCATCTTGCTTTTCCATCCATGAAGACTTCAACTCCCTCTAAGATATTGCTTCACTCAAGAGCTCTCAATCTCTCTCTTCTAAGCAAATCTTATGCTTAACAGTTTCATTGACAGCTACTCTTCACGATTATTTGTATAAAGCAAAGATCTGGCAGAAACTCAGCATTCCATAACCAAATGATGTCTTTAATCACTTGGCAAATCCACTGATACTGAGTGCTGAAGTGCTTCTGTAAAATTCCTCATCTTATCTCAGGACAAGACAAATATTAATTAAAAGAGAAACATGTAGAACTCAACATTAAAATATACAAAATATTTTAATATTCTCCACATCTTTTTAAAATGAATGTCCTTAATGAAAAGGACAAGAAAACTCTTCAGTCAGCTAACTTATTCACAGAACATATACCTCCTGAATAGAAAAAATATCCCTCCTTCTCCACTGGGAATTTTGACATTATTTCAACAATGGAAATAGAGCAAAGAGAAATTAAGGACTGTAAATTTAAAACCTAAATATTTTGGCAATAGAATAGCAAAGCTCCTTTAACGCTTATCTATTAAGCACCACCCGGAGGGTTATGTTTTGGAGATAGGAAGAGAGAGATCATTAGAAAAGTTGTGGCTACCCCATTCCTGGCAGTGTTTAAGCCCAGGTTGGGTGGGAGCATGACTTAATCAGACCAATTTTTTATTAACTTGCTTCATTTGGAAGCTGTCCACTAATAATTAATGCTGCACTGGTCATCATTCTTTCCTTAATTGTTTGTACATGAAGC